>JAPYYD010003729.1:0-13818 GCA_028551405.1 Uromys caudimaculatus | reverse complement strand
ATATGTTACTTGACCTTTTTCCCTTACTGCTTTTAATATTCTTTCCTTGTTTTGTGTTTTTGGTGTTTTCACTATAATGTGATGGGATGAATTTCTTTTCTGGTCCAATCTATTTGGGGTTCTGTAACCTTCTTGTATATTTATGTTCATCTCTTTCTTTAGGTTAGGGAAGTTTTCTTCTATGATTTTGTTGAAGATATTTACTGGTCCTTTAAGTTGGGAATCTTCACTCTCTTCTATACCTATTATCCTTAGGTTCTGTCTTCTCATTGTGTTCTGGATTTCATGGATGTTTTGGGTTAGAAGCTTTTTGCATTTGGTATATTCTTTTACTGTTGTGTCGATGCTGTCAATGGTATCTTCTGCTCCTGAGATTCTCTCTTCTATCTCTTGTATTCTGTTGGTTATTCTTGCATCTATGACTCCTGATCTGTTTCCTAGCTTTTCTAACTCCAGGGTTGTCTCTTTTTGTGATTTCTTTATTGTTTCTATTTCTATTTTTAGCTCCTGGATGGTTTTGTTTATTTCCTTTGTCTGTTGATTGTGTTTTCCTGTAATTCTTTAATGGATTTCTGTGTTTCCTCTTTAAGGGCTTCTAGTTCTTTACCTCTGTTCTCTTGTATTTCTTTAAGGGTGTTAATTTCTTTCTTAAAGTCTTCTATCATCATCATGAGAAATGATTTTAAATCTGAGTCTTGCTTTTCTGGCGTATTGGGGACTCCAGGGTTTGTTGTGGTTGGAGAGCTTTGTTCTGATGATGCCAAGTGGCCTTGGTTTCTGTTCCTTAGGCTCTTGCCCTTGCCTTTTGCCATCTCGTTAACTCTGATGTTAGCTGATCTTACTTTCTGGCTATGGCTTTTCTCACCTGCAGGCCTCTGTATCAATACTCCTTGAAGACCAGCTCTCTCTGAGAGGTGTTTTTTCCATGCTCCTTCGTGAGTAACTTACTCCTGGGGCTGCTTGACTAAGGAACCCTGGTGGCCCAGGCAGAAGTCTCCTGTCGCAGCCAACGCTGTTCGGATCCAGGGGGTTTCTATGCCCACCTACCTCAGTCCCTGTGTCTCGCGGGTTCCGGGCAGTTCCTGGTTACATATTAATTCCTCAGTTTTTTGTTAATAATAAAATCAGAAGGGCCTTTAATCTTCAGTAACTGCAACCTAAAGTAAATTACACAGAATTCAGGTTAAGCAGACATCACCTATATGGCTGGTGTTATCTACAGTCAAGGTATTGCTAGCTGCTTATAAACTGTCAATCTTATACTTTCTTCTGCATTGCTATATTTGGGCCTTCTGTATTTGTGGGGGTCATTTATTATACATAGCTGAGCTATTAAACTTCATGCTTTGTGATGCACAGGCCCATTTTCCAGAGTCTATGGATCCATTGCCACTATAGTGAATATTCTCTATCTTTCTATCTAAGAAGGGTCAAGTGAGCATTGACTATCTTGGAAAACAAAACCATCTTTTTAATCTCATTATTTCATGAGATGCGACAATGGGAAACAGCTTTTAAAAATTATTATTTAAGGTGGAGAGTGGTGGTATACACCTTTAATCCCAGCACTTGGGAGGCAGAGACAGATGATCTGTATGAATTCAAGGCCAGCCTGGTCTACAGAGAGAGTTCCAGGACTGCCAAGGCTATGCAGAGAAACTCTATCTTGAGAAACAAAAACGAATAATATTTAACAATTCCGTATATGTATATGTTATATTTTGGTCTTTTAAACCTATCATTACCTTTTTCATCCTCCCTCCCTCTCACTTCTTCTTAACAGTCCCCACCATATTTTCATGGATTTTTGTGATATTAATTATACTTGCTTACATAAGCATCGTTGGGAATTATTTACTGGACCATGGGCACTTTGCCAGTTGCTATACCATTAAAGAAAATTAATATCACCCCTTCTCCCTGCAACTATTAACTGTGAGTACCCCCTCACAGAAGTATAGAGCCTCATGAAATCTTTCTCCATTTATGATAGAATGTTAACAGGTCACAATCTTGTGTAGGTCTTGTGCAGTTAATCATAACTGTAGTGAATTTATGGGAATAATAACCATATCATACATAGAAGACATTGTGAAACAACTTTCTAAATGTATGTCCTGAAGCATTTCACATATTTACTCTTAGGCATCCTTCTTGATTGTATTTTAATCACATATGATCTAGCTATTATTCCCTTACTTCCATGTAAGACAATATATAACATCAAGATACCATTTGGTTGCATTTAGACATTTTGGGCAAACATCTGTTTAGATGGTTGCATAATGTTAGATTTTTAGTTTATAAATGCTTTAAATCTTCTAGTTTTTAAAAGACAACCACTTTAAATAATTTTTTACTTTTTGTTTCCTAAGAACATCATTGTTTATATAAAATATTTACTCAACAGAGGAAAGAATAAAAGTTCAAATTACCTGTAATTCTATATGTGATGTTTTTCTGCACATGTTATGTGAATTTAGATAAATATTTGCTAAAATTTTCAAAAATGTAGCTTTTAAGTCACTTTTATTAAAAATTAATTATTTGAATTAAATTAGAGGAATAACTATTTTTATTCTTTTCTCATATATTACATCCCAATCACAGTTTCCCCTCTCTCCCCTCTCTCCAGTCTCTCTATTCTACCTCCCCTTTCTCCCAGATATATCACACCTCTGACTTCCCTTAGAAAAGACAGGCCTCCCAGAAACATCAACTAAACATGACATAACAAGCTTCAATAAAACTAGGCACATATCACATCAAGGCAGGACAAGGCAACACACTTGGAGGAAAAGGTCCCACAAGTAGGCAAAACAGTTAGGGAGAGCCTCTTCCCCCACTGTTAGGTGTCCCTTAAGAACACCAAGGAACTTAGCAGTAACATATATGCAGAGGACCTAGGTCAGATCCATACAGGCTCCCTGATCTTTACAAATCCCCATGCATCCCAGTCAGTTGATTCTGTGGGCTGTGTTTAGAGGACCAACTTTAAACATTTAACTTTTAAAGCAACATTACTTATTGCCTTTAAGATGTAAATATTACTTTATATGATGTAGTGAGAGGTACATTTAATTTAATTTAATTTCTTAATTAAATTTAATTTCTTAATGATATATCTATATAACCTTTTCAAGTTGAAAACATTACCTCTAATTTACTCCATATTTGGCCAATATTTCATGCTTGGCTCTGTCTTAGGTAAAGATTGGCTATATCCACAAAGTCATACATATGTATGCATATATATATATATGTGTGTGTATATATATATATATATATATATATATATATATATATATACCCATACACACACACATATACATATATATACACATAAACATATGAAGAGTAAAACAGTAGCTAAGCTCAATGTGTATGCTTTGCATAAAAGCACCTACTCAAGTTTATATAATTGCTATTAAATATATTCCATTAAGAAGTCATTGCCAAATCATTTCTTATTCTCTTTTACCAATTCTGTTGACTCTGAAAGGATCATTAATATGCTTGTCCTGAGAAGAGTGGGAGGATATTAGACACCACTTTACAAAAAGAATCTGGCAAAAACGTAACTACTTTGGTGGGTTTTGTAAGTGTGTAGGTAAACATTGCTATTCATTTGCATATTAAATTCCATTTTATGTTTTGATGTACTAGAAAATAATGGATGCTTATAGTTATCATCTGACCATCTTCCTGTACCTATAACCTGGGCACCTTAAGACAAAACAATGACTCTGCATCAGAAAAGCATCACCTTTCCCAGAGAAGGACTCATTTAGGGTCTTCACTATTGGTGAATGGTTTCATTAGCTAACCAAATCTGTAAGTTTGAACCCTGGCAATCACCCTCTCAATCTCCACAGTCTTCCCTCACCATCTATAGTTAATTTGTAACCAAGATTATAAAGGTTAATTGGTAACTCAAGTGCTTTTCTCATAGTTAAGCTCTCTAGACCATTTCTTTTACTACAGAGCTGTAGGGTAGTGATCTGTGACAGGCAATCTAGCACCCGTTTGAGCACAGGAATAAAATCTGGGTGACCCAGTGGAACAATCCACAAGGGACTGGAAAACTTTATGCCAATGCTCCCGGGAGGCTTTTGGCTCCAGTCACGGTCACGTACCACCCCTCCTCAGGTAGAGGCATGGCCACGCAGTCCCAAGCCATCCCCATGTTAATGAGACACCTAGAGGCTTAGCCACGCCCCTTCCCAGTTACTGTATCTGCCTCGCCTCTCCCAGAAAGGTGGAGGCACGATTGCATCCATGCCACTCCACAGGATGAAAATAAATGTCTTAGAATTATGGACTGTCTCTTTGTCTGGACCCGCTGTGGGAAGCGAGGGATCTGGCCCTCAATTTAGGAACTGCTTCTAATCTCTCACCGAGGGCTTCCCAGTGCTCCCAGATGGTACCCATTCACCCAAGCCTAAGCAGCTATCCCAGCACCCCAAGCTGCCAAAACCTGGTCCCAGTGGGAATCCCAGCTATGCTCCAGCTAGCCCGTCTGTGGCACCTGTGGCAACTGCGGTGTCCCGGGCTAGAGAACCCATGGAGATGGCTGCTGCACATTCCCTGGGAATGGCCCCCTCCCCCACCTATGGGCAGGGCCCACAAAGGTTTCCCACAACCCCCACCTGCCTGTCGGACTGTGTGGGAAGATGCGAGGCCACTTCCTGAGTGTCTGCTGTCCCACCCAGAGCTGCAGCGCCCTGGGACAGACATGTGGGGCTTCATCCCACCGGGCCAGGTTTGTTTCCAACACAGAGCAGGCACTGATGATGTCTCTGGGACTCTTCTTCCTATTATCTCTGCTTCCGGTCTCATTACTATTCTCACTTGTCTAATGAATGCAGCTGCCACATGTGCTCTCTGATATGTAAGTCTGTATATTGATATCAGCAGGTAGACCCAGCATTTGGGATAATACCACATTGATGTACTTGGGGCAGAACGTCTCTCTCTCTCTCTCTCTCTCTCTCTCTCTCTCTCTCTCTCTCTCTCTCTCCATTTCTCCCCAATTACCCCTTTTTTCAGTTGTATATATTCCACATCCTAGAAACAAGGTGTTTCCCTTTGTCTTTCCAACAGGCAGTCCTTTACAAGATATATCTCTTGACTTATTTATCCCCCTTTCTTGTTTGAACTTATTTTTTGATCTATCCAAATGTATTATTTTTATGCCTCTATACTGATGGCTGTACTCCTTGTGTAGAATTACATACTGGATATAAAGCTATATTTTATTTTTTATATTTAAAATTATAGTATATTTTATACAAAGATATTTTATATCTTTTTCTTCTGCTAGACCAGGATGACTTGAAATGTGGTTCCCTAAGCAGCAGCATCTACATCAGCATTTTCTGGAAATTTATTTTTTATATTTTGGAAATTCTGATCTTTATCTTTCCTTAAGCCAATGTTCTATTGATGGAACTCAGGCATTTGTGCTGGGAGCATCTTGGAATAGGAGAAACAGGTTAGCCATGGTGGCATTCCACATCCTGGGCATGGTGTGGAAGAAGATGCATTAATATTGTGTGAATATTGTCCTCAATTGCCAACTTTGCAGAAATATACTGTCAACATAAAAGAACTCACAACATAGTCCAAAACATTCCAATGATTGTATTAATTTTCTTTTTCTTTTCTTTTTTTTTTTTTTTTTTTTTTTTTTTTTTTTTTTTTTTTTTTTTTTTTTTTTTTTTTTTGAGACAGGGTTTCTCTTTGTAGCCCTGGCTGTCCTGGAACTCACTCTGTAGACCAGGCTGGCCTCAAACTCAGAAATCCGCCTGCCTCTGCCTCCCAAGTGCTGGGATTAAAGGCATGCACCACCACGGCCCGGCCTAGCATTAATTTTCCAATGAAGCAAATTGCTACAAATTTAGGAGCTTTAAATAACAAACATTAATTTTCTTATAGAGTTAAAGGTGAGAAGTCTGCAATGAAGTGTCACTGGACAAAATTAAGGTATTGCCATTAAATTTAGAGGAAACAGAAAAGCAATACAATAATAAAAGCCTTCTAGAGGTTTTAAGGAAGAAACTGTTTCTGTACTTTTTACAGCATTTGGAAGTGGCTAACATTCTTTGGTTCTGGATTTCTTCCTCAAACTTCAAAACTAGTAACAGCTGGTTGAATTGTTCTCGTGATGCTTTCTCTTTGGTTCTGATTCTTCTGTTATCCTTATCCCTACTTCAGGATCTTACTGATTATATGCATCAGTCCTGTCTGTATAACATAAACTAATCTCTTTATTTTAAAGTCAGCTAATTAGCAGCTTTACTTCCATTTGGCCGAGTAAGCTATAGTGTGGATTAGTGATTCTGTTGACTTGTGTATACATTCTTGAACCTTCATTCACGAATGGGTTCTGTTAAGATGCTCCAATTCTATGGTTCTCAAATCAGAGCACCTCCTATCCCATTGTGTCTAGTCCTTGCATCCAGAATTTCATCCATACAAGATATTTGGGCCTTTTTTATTTAAAGAACGTGTGTTCACTGTTGTCAGTCACTTAGTCAGTGTAAGAGACAGGGAGGATTTCATCAGCCATGTTTTTATAGGTTAGCCTCAGTTGCTGCTTTTGGGGATCTACGTGAGTATTAGAAACAGGGAACATTCAAATAAGCAAGTCTGAATGATGGAGTAATTCTTGCAATAACAGTCAATCCATAAATATTCCTTTTCATGTCTCAAGATGAGAAATATACAGAACCTCTGCAACCCCAGCATAAGAGTCTTGCCTTTAAGGGATGTAGTACAAGATGTTGCACAGAATTTAATCCTTTCATATTGCAGAAGTTATCCCATTCATACCCTTCATTCATACAAATCTGTATAGTAACAAATAGGGATGGAAATAGAGCGATAGGAATACATTTGATGAAGTCTGTGGATATTAAATGTAGAATAATAGGAAATTACCACTTAGAAGTTTATAATATTTTCAAATGCAAAACACATCACCTCTGACAGAAAGGAAGAGCCAGTCTAGCAGGATCAGTTTAGACCTGCATTGGTTAATATAGAAATATATTTGTTGTTCTTCCTGTGGGGTTGCAAACCCCTTCAGCTCCTTCAGCCATTTCTCTAACTCTTCCATTGGGGACCCTGTGCTCAGTCCAATGGTTGGCTGCAAGCATCTGCCTCTGTATTTGTCAGGCTCTGGCAGAGCCTCTCAGGACACAGCCATAACAGGCTCCTTTCAGCAAGTACTTCTTGGCATCCACAATAGTGTCTGCATTTGGTGACTGTATACGGGATGGATCCCAACCAACCAGAACCCCCCAGAACTTCCAGGAACTAAACCACCAACCAAGGGGTGCACATGGAGTGACTCATGGCTACAGTTGCATATGTAGCAGAGGATGGCCTTGTCATGCATCAATGGAAGGAGAGGCCTTTGGTCCTGTGAAGGCTCGATGCCCCAGTATAGGGGAATTTGAGAGTGGGGAGGTGGGAGTGGGTAGGTGAGTTGGGGAGCACCCTCATAGAAGCAGGGGAGGGGGATGTGATGGGGGTTTTCAGGGGGGACTGGAAATGTGAAAACATTTGAAATGTAAATAAAGAAAATATCTATCTATCTATCATCTATCTATCTATAATTGCTGGAAAAAAAGAAATATATTTGTAGATACTACTCCAGTAACATGATGAGACAGAGAGAATTGCAGTCTGAACAGACTTTCCATCTTATCCCTTAGTGATGGTTTTATTCATTTACTAGAACCCTTTGAACCTTTCTGTGGGTATGTGTGTTCTATATCTATATATAGAACTGTTTATGTAATATTCTTAAGTATTAATCAAGTTGAGTTTCTTCTGTACTATAAATTAAATACTGAATTTAAAAAAGTCTTTTTAAAGCTAAGCTGAAAGATTTCCTCTGATATCTTTAAGGAGGGCAACCTTTATTAGGTATGAGCATTTGACATTTCTAGTCATTTTTTCATAAAATGGAAAGACCAGGTAAATAGCACCCTTTTCCACTGAAATTAGCTAGAGAAATTCTTTTAGTTTAAGCGTGTTGAAGAGAGTGAGATGATTTTTGAGTGAATACTTGACGAAGTAAGCATAAGATTCCCTATTCTTAACCACATATATGATATTTAGACAGTACACTATCTGTTCTGATTCTGGGAACAATTTAAAATGCTTTAAAACATCTATCATACAAATACTTGACTTAATTCAGATATTTTTATATGTTTTTGTCGAACTTCTATTCCCACCAATAACCTTTCCAATTATTACACCTATTTTTACTTCTTCCTCTTGTTCTTCTTGTTCTCATTGTTGCTGTTGTTGCTCTTTTTCTTCTTCTGACTCAATTTTGGCTTGACTTTCCATATTGATTAGAGAAAATATGATATCCCAGATTACTATTACTTGCAGAATTTTATGAGCCATTGACAGTGTTTAATCTGATCTCTATCTCCATTTCTATCTCTTCTCTACCTCTACCTCTATCTCTCTCTATATATCCAAATTCTAAGGGATGTTACCTTGATTTTAATCCTTATCAATTGACTAAACAAAAAGATGGCATAGAAGTAGGCAGAAATGAAAATATTGTCTACATCATTCCTTCCTCAACTCCATGCAACCCCAAGCAGAGAGAGACACCTTCCTATTGAAGAAGGGAGAGAGAAGTAAATTTAGGCTTTAGATTTGAAACTGAGGACTATGACTGCAAAGATAAAATTCAGAGATGAGAAAAGCCAGAAGTCTTTCCTACTAGACCAATGCCTATGTGTAAACTAAGAATCCGGAATTGCCTTAGGCCTGGGGAGAAAAAGAAACTGCCTCAAAAACTCCTTCTCCAACCTCAGTGGTAGAGTGCGGTGCATGATTTCACCCCCTGAAGAGCAGTACAGAAAATCTAACATAAGACTTTGCTTCAAGTCCCAGTACTAAGCCAATTATGATGAGACCGAGTATCCAGTATAATGTAAAAACCCCAGATACAAACTAAGGCTCAGAGAGCTCCTGACAAGACACATAGTTAGCCTGAGACTTGCAGAGTAAGGAATAAACTCATGTTTCACTCTGAATCATATCTATCCTTGGAGTGAGCCTGGAGAACTTCTACCTCTTCTAATACACCATACTGGTCCCTGTGACTGTAGAACCCAGTTTATTATCAGCTTTGGTGACCTGACTGTCTCCACTACCTGTTCTCCAAACCAGTGTAGCACAGCTGTAGCTTGCAACACAGGAGCCAAGGCTTGTAACTAGAGTTCCAGATCAATTCCTGTACTAGACAAAGATCTGCACTCCAACACAACAGACTCATGTTTTGGCTGCTTCTCTGACAATTGTGGCATGGGCCTCAATGTGACCCTGAAGTTGTGCAGGCCCCCTGTGTCTGTGAGACTAAGAGATAATCTAGTTCAACATTTCTCTATGTAGACAAGGCTCTGTCTTTACTAACACTACTACAATATCAGGCAACATGGCATGGTGTGCAGTTCCTACTGAATGAGAGTAGTATTGAATCATAATTCTAGGACTTCACGTTAGCATTTAATTTCAGGCTGGTAAAATCTAAAACTTGGCCTATGCTAACATCCCTGTTTTGGCTTGAATAAAATTGTTCCCCCTTGGTCCACAGGGAGTGGTACTATTAGAAGGTGTGGCCTTGTTGGCATAGGTGTGGTTTTGTTGGAGGAAGTACATCACTAGGGGGTGGGCTTTGGAGTTTCAAAAGCTCAAGCCCAGGTTCAGTGGCTCACTGTCTTTTCCTGCTGCTTGCTGATCAAGATGTAGAACTCACAGTTACTTGTCTAGCACTATGACTGCCTGCATGCCAGCATGCTTCCTGCCATGATGATTATGGACTAAACCTCTGAATTGTAAGCCAGTCCCAATTTAATGTGTTTCTTTGTAAGAGTTGCCATGGTCATGGTGTCTCTTCATAGCAATAGAAACCATAACTAAGACAATGCCAATGCCTAGGCATGCCATGGAGTTTTGGAGTAGCTCTAGTATACAGAGTTTGATTCTAGCTAGCATCACCTAGCACTGCTTGTGGTTGGCTGAAGTAGGCTAATCCTAATCTACTCTTGGGTGTTGTCTCAGCATGTGATACATCTTGATGGTGCTTGCAGGCCACAGATATGCAATGGGAATATGAGACTAGTTCATTGGGGATGATTTCCCAAACCTGAGCATATTCCTTCAGTGTCTGAGAATAGTCAATAATTGCAGATGATACATGCATTCCTGCGCTGGCTAGCCCCAGGGAAAGGCTGTGGGCTTAGGATTACTCTTTCTAGGTACTTTTCCCCTTTACTTTCTATGCAATACTTCAAACCGAATGCAAATTATCATGCATGATAGACATGTGCCATGCCCTGAGCCACATCCCTAGCCCCTCCTACTCCTTTATAAACTACATACCAGTAGTATATTTGGAACAAATAACAAGAATATGTAAAGCATGTTTTCTTTTTAGAGACTAAGAGAAGTTTATGCTTCTGAGAAATAACTGTTCCTTCTCAAGTTCCAAATGCTAGAAGGGATATTTATGTTGGACGTTAAGTAACTTATACTTTAAGTCAACCATCTGCTCAGTATTGTGACAGGTTATTTTATCTGAGGATTTCTCAAGCAGTTTCCCATTTTAAAGAAATTGAAAAGAAATATATTGCTTTCACAGTCCCCAAATCAATATAGCTTCAAATGTAGTTGGGGCCATGTTCTAATGCATTTCTTGTAGGCTGAAGGATGGTACTGACCTGAAGTGCTAGGTGATCACATTACTTACACTGAAGCTATTGCACTTGGGGGATGAATGATTGTGCCTCTACTTTTGGCATTCAATATTAAGGTGACCATCTCTTGTACTCATGAGAATTCTCTCTGGAGGAAAATGGCACTGTCTTGAGTCTTATCTATAGTAAAGATGGTCTCTTTCCCATCTACCCATCTTTAGCAACTGTCTTCCAGAACTGATTTAGGAACATATAAATTTAGCATCACAACTTACTTCTTTTGATTCACCTTTTAGAAGACAATAAGGAAATTCTTGAGGCATTTCCAGTTATAGCTTTTTTGGCTAAAATAATTTCTGTGATAAACGTGGCTACAAGCCGTATATTCCTTGATAATAGTATGCCAATGTTTACCTTTCCATCTCCCTTCTACTCTAATTATAGCTTACACAGAAAAAAATGTATAGTATATGCCTATTAAACAAATGAATTCATGATTTTACATACCAATGTTCAGAGATAGTCCACTTAATTTTGGATTTGACACATAAACTTTTGGTGTATAGAGAAGATCTTTGATTCTTTTGCATAACTTAGACTTGTCTTCAACAAGTCTCCAAATATGGCATATATTTTTACTTCAAAATATTTGTTTGATAACTCTAATATCTTTCCTTGTTATTCTCTTCCTCTTGTTCATCTTAATTCACATTGCCTTGTCTCTGGCCTGCCTGCTTCTGCATGCATATTAGACAACTCATTTGGAAAAAATATTGGTATAAGTATTCTTAGATTCAAGATAATATTACTTCCTTTAGAGAAGATTCTCCTCTGCTTTAGTCAGATACTTGGAGCTACTTACAGTGCAAATCATGTCAGTTCACTTTCAGAGACTGAATGGATTAGAAGATGTCCGTGGAAGAGTCTATATGCTCCCATTCATGCTAATCATAGTATAGGTGAACATCACAGTGAGGAAGGTTAATTGGTATTTCCTTAATTCCACC
Organism: Uromys caudimaculatus; assembly: GCA_028551405.1. Lineage (NCBI taxonomy): Eukaryota > Metazoa > Chordata > Mammalia > Rodentia > Muridae > Uromys > Uromys caudimaculatus. The sequence continues at coordinate 2,078 of JAPYYD010003729.1, read as the reverse complement.
CCGCCTTTCATGGATGGTCTATATGCCATTGTCTGTTCATTTACCTTCACTAGGTTTAATGAATTACTACTCAGCTTCTCAGCTACTCCCCTCAGCACCGTCAATTACTTCTTGTAATATAGACTCTAAACCTAGGATTCATTTCAGAGGACATCCATTCTTACCTGAATTTTGCTCTGATAATACGTGCCAATATTATGAAACCTTTAAACAGACTAAAAAATTATTTTGTCAAGCCAAGGGCAGCGACATCCTCCTGTGATTTTAACACTGGAAACTTGACACAGAAGGATTGCTGTGAGTTTGAGTTAACAATGAGACCCTAGTAAAATAAAAAAACTAAGAAAACCTTTTGTCATCTTTTCCTAGTGGGAAGAATCTATCAAAATTACCAAATATTTTGTTCTTGGCAGAAATCTACTAATCTTATTTTGAGTTATAATTGATTTGTTTGGTTTATATATTTTTAAAGTTTCTCTATTGTTTTCTGTGTGTATTCTCTCTTTTTTTAAACAACCAAAAATCACATTTTTATTTTTGTATTGTAAATGTATGTAACCAAATTTAATAGATACATATGCCCATTCTATTTCTGACATGGTACAGTGTGACAAACCAATGAGAATCTAGAAAGTCCTATTCCATTCTATGGAGTACACAGCATACTCCACAATCATGTAGTATACATAATATTACATAATTAACATAAATATTACACACATATGCTAATATCCTAAATGCACCCAAAAAACCCCACTGTACATAAAATGAACAGATTACATGTAATTTGAAGAGGATGTTAGGCTGGAAACCTTTTTTATATATAACAACTAGTTAACTCCAACTTACACAAAAGCTATCTCTGTAATATAAGACCATGTGATGTAAGGAGCGGTTAGAGTATTCGCCATTACAAGATGCCGCTGACCTCCACTGTCGCTCTAAGGAAACTTACGGATAGCGCGGGAAAACCCCCGAAGCGCATTATGGGTGTACATGACTAATCACCGCCCACTCCCGGGGCGTGCCAATCAGTGGAGGACACGCTGCCTCAGGGCTATATAACAGCGCCATTTTGGGGCCCCGGGGTTCCTCCTCCATCAACGGCTGAATAAAGCTGAACTGCAGACGAGGCCTGCGTGTCGCGTGTCTTCTTGCTGGCGAGAGGTGCGCGGGACAATGTGAGCCTGAAAGTATCTATCTTCTTTATAAATAAAGACATCGTGCATTTATTGAGGCCATCTTTGCTTAAATACAATAATGACTTAGAATTCTCCAACAAAGGTCAAAATACAGCATTCATTGTAAACCACCACCACCCCCCAAAAAAGCCAGTAAATTTTACTGGATATTTCTGATTCTTTGAGTCCTAAACCAAAAACAATGCAAGCTATGGAAATTTCTGGCTGAACATGAGAATAGCTTTTTTTGAAGTGGGAAATAATAAAAGACCGTAAATACACTACATATCAGTACTAGTGTCTCTTAAAACTCTTTTTTCAAATTATTTTTTGATACTTTATTTACATTTCCAATGTTTCCCCTTTTCTGGGTCTCCTCTTTGGAGACCACCTATCCCCTCCCACTCCCCAGCCTCTATGAGGGAATTCTACCTCCCATCCACCTTCCCACCCACTCCCGTATTCCCACCTTGATATTCCCCTTTACTAGGGCCTCTCCTCCCCTTGATGGGCAACAAGGCCCTCCTCTGCCACATATGTGGTCCTAACAATGGGTCCCTCCATGTGTATTCTTTGGTTGGTGGTCCAGCCTCCAGGAGGACCTGGGGGTTCAGGCCAGTTGACACTGTTGCTCCCTCCATGGGGCTGAGACTCCCTCAGCTCCTTTAGTCCCTTCTCCAGCTCCTCCATCTGGGACCTCACTCTCAGTCCAGCAGTTACTGTTAAGTGAAACTTGGGTATTCTGAACTTTTGGGCTAATATCCACTTATCAGTGAGTATATACCATGTTCGTTCTTTTGTGACTGAGTTACCTCGCTCAAGATGATATTTTCAAGTTCCATCCATTTGCCTGCAAATTTCATGAAGTCATTGTTTTTTATAACTGAGTGGTACTCC
>JAPYYD010003728.1:0-13819 GCA_028551405.1 Uromys caudimaculatus | reverse complement strand
CCATTCTGGGGCCCCGGGGTCTTCCTCTTTTCATCATGCAATAAACGCATTGCTGCAGAAGGATCCGTGTGTCCGCGTGGGTTCTTGCTGGCGAGACCAAACAGCGCGCGGGACAGTTTATCAGATGCAGCAGTTCTCTGGTGGAGGTTTTCGGGTCAGTTAAGTATACGATCATATCATCTGCAGAGAGTGATATTTTGATTTCTTTCTTTCCAATTTCTATCCCTTTGACCTCCTTTTGTTGTCTAATTACTCTAGCTAGGACCTCAATTACTATATTGAATTGATAGGGAGACAGAGGGCAGCCTTGCCTAGTCCCTGATTTTAGTAGGATTGCTTCGAGTTTCTCTCCATTTAGTTTGATGTTGGCTACTGGTTTGCTGTATATTGCTTTTACTATGTTTAGGTATGGGCCTTGAATTCCTGATCTTTCCAAGACTTTTATCATGAAGGGATGCTGAATTTTGTCAAATGCTTTTTCAGCATCTTAGGAGATGACCATGTGGTTTTTTTCTTTGAGTTTGTTTATGTAGTGATGGTAACCTCCAACCCAAATAAGCCCAGGCAAAGAAAACACAACCCAATCAATAGGAATACAAGCATACCTAATTTAGTAGATGGATTAGTTGATGGATTTCCGAGTATTGAACCATCCCTACATCCCTGATACTGCTTTTAAAGTGTGCTTCTCTCTATGTTCTCTCTGGAGATTTCTCTTTCTATATTCAGCTTGCTTGCTATTCTAAGAGAAATCTCTGTTCATGTTCTGCTTGCTATTCTAAGAGATCTCTGTCTCCATATCATGCTTGCTCGTGTGTGTGTCAGTTCTCCAAGCAGTTTTCTCTTTTAGTTCTAAAAAGTCTCCAGATATCATATTTTTTGCAGGTTCAGTCTTTAATTTTACATATCAATCCAGTCATTTACTCCAGTTTTTCTTCTGATTATCTTAATATCAGGATCCCATGACACCAGACCTTTGATTCTTGGGAAAGAACAAACATACATTTTTAAGACTAAAGATTTTATTTTTAGCCTGTATCTATGACAATTTTAATTGTTTTTAAAATGCTTTAGGAACCAGTACTTATTATTGTTACCAAGAAAAGTAGACTAATAACTTCTAAGAACATGAGATATTTTTCTTACATCCGAATCACGATTTGAAGTTTCCCCTTGCTCCACTCCTCCTCCCGTCTAAGTCTCAGCCCCTACAGCATCTCCCATCTTACCTCTACTCCCACCCCCCATTCACTCCTGTTCCATTTCCCTTCAGTAAAGGGCAGGCCTCCTAGCGATGTCAACCAAACATGGCACATCAAGTTGCAATTAAGATAAGGCACTTTGTATTAAGGCTAGACAAGGCAACCCAGTTTGAGGGCCAACCCAGTATGAGGAAAAGAGCCTCAAAAACTGACAAATGAGTTAGTGATAGCCTGTGCTCCCACTGCCAGGAATCCCACAGGAAGACCAAGCTACACAACTGTAGCAAATATGCATAGGGCCTCGGTCAGTACCATGCAGGATATCAGTTCAGTCTCTGCGAGCCCCTATGAGCCCAGGTTAGTCAATTTTGTGGGTTATGTCCTCCTGGTTTCCTTGCCCCCTCTGACTTCTGCAATCCTCTCTTCCCCAATTAAGCAAGATTTCCAAAGCTCTGCTTAATGTTTGGCTGTGGGTCTCTGCATATGTTTCCATCAGTTACTAGGAGAAACTTCTCTGATGACAGTTGGGAGGGGGTAAGGTGGTACAAACATTGTGAAAATGGCCAGCCAATAGCTGGTCCAGTTTGAGACCCATGGCATGAGAGGGAACCCAGCGCTGACCTTGCCTGGAGGCCCAGGACACAGAGGTTGGGAAGCCCAGAGACATAGGATAGAACCGAACAAGACCAACCACAAAAAAGTTAATGAAATGATTCCTAATGATATTTTGCTCTACTTACAGATTGGTACCTAGACCAATTGTCATTTTTTTTTAACATTGCAAACTAATTCGTAGATACATCTGCCTTTGTTAAGCACAAGCTAGTTGGGTGGGACCTTGCCCTGAAATTACTATTTCTGAAACACATGAGCCTAACTTTGCTCTGTCCTAGGCTGTTCCTGAACTCAGTAATATATCTGCCTTTGTAAGCATAAACAAAAATTCTTGACTGGGTGGGATCTCATGCAAATACCAATACTTAAAACTCTTTATTGCTTTATTTAATAAATTGCTAACAAATTAGCTCATAGCACAGCTGCTTTTGCTCCTTTAGGTTAGTGAAACCCTCATATAATTCATATTGTATCCTTAATTTTTGCACAGTTGAAAAATTATATATATGTGAACTCTTGTCTTTAGAGATTTTTGCCATAGACTTAAGGGCTGTCCTGAAGGTCTCAGTGTTTACCATTTTGCTGAGATATAGCCACACTCTCGACTCATAGACTCATGCCATTTCTAATTATTATAGTGTCATTAATGTTAACAGGGGACATTCCAAAGAGGAATGTGAAATATGTACATTATTTTACAAACAAGCCTTATGCCCACAGCAGCCATCAACACTTGTGGAGGTTTGCACCAGGACCCTGTCCCAGAAGCAGAATCATTTTACTCTGTCCCCACCAGGGAGTTGCTGGGCTCAGCAGTTTCCAATTTCTGGCTATTACAAGAGCCAACATGAGAATGGCTGAACAAGTTTCCCTGTGGTAGCACGAAGAATGCTTTGGGTATACCAAGACTGGGGTAGCTCCATCTTGATGTAGATTGAATCCCATCTTTCTTAGCAACTCACAAACTGATTTTCATTGTGGCTGTATGAGTTTGCACTCCCACCAGCAACAAAGGAATGTTCCCTTTGCTCCAGATCCTTGCTAGCATAAGCTATCATTTATGTTGTTGATCTTAGTCATGCTGACAGGTGTAAGATAACATCTCAAAGTCATTTTGATTCAGATTTCCCTGATGACAAAGGATATTGAACATTTCTTTAGGTATTTTGCAATCATTTAATTTTCTGAGAAATCTTTGTTTAGATTTATACTCCATTTTTAAATTGGTTATTTCTCTAGATATCCTATCTTTTGAGTTCCTTATATATTTTAGATATTTCCACTATATTGTATATGTAATTGGTAAAAATGTTTTCCCATTCTGAAGCCTGCCACTATGTCTGTATGATGGAGTAATTGTCTTACATTAGTTTTCTTTTTCATTGATACTTAATTGTTGTTCATACTGCTTATGTAGTTTTCAGTGAGCATAAAATGCTACATTGAATGTTAATAGAAATGGCAGATCACAACAGGGTTGCCATTGCTGTTGAGATTAAGCCAGGATTATCTTAAGTTAAACCTATACCATAATACCAGTTCTCAATAAATAAGTAAAAAATAATTGAATACTCAAATAAAGATAAGATGTATATTTAGTTTGATATATACATGAAGAAGAGGTATACAGTATGCTACCTTTCCATAATAGTATACATTTCTTAAGCATTAAAATCATTAGGCTAAATTAAAAATGTATCTTACATGAAACTTATGATTACACTTGGGATGATTAGAATGATGTTAAAAATAATGTGTTGAAAGTTAGTTTTCTTTTCTCATATATATTTTAAGATAAACACTTTTTTTTATTTTAAAGAATACAAGCAGGACAGACCATATGTTAATTGCATTATATATGGATTCAAAGTTATCTCATAAATGACACACAGAACTTACATTTACACTCTGAAAAATTCCTACTGTTGCAAAAATGTTACATGTAAAAATAATATTAAAAAGTAAATCAATAAAATATACTTACAACAAGGTTTCTCTTTGCTGTATATTTTATGTGCTCTTTTGAAAAATATGCATTACCAAAAGGAATATATATATTAATTTATTATGAAAATGTACTATTGTGACAGTTTTATGACAAAACACATTGGAATAACTGCACTGAAAGAAACAGTTTAACGTATAACTGAATTAAATGTCTTAAAATACACTGTAGTGTTATATTTGAATGTCATTTAATTTAAATTAATATATTTTTCTACAGTTTATTTATATTCAATTTAACAACTGATTTTACTTAAATATCAGAGTATATTTATCATGCTGACAACACTGACATCAACCAAGTGGCTTGCTCCAGGACACTCAGAGAACAAGAATCAGAGCCAGGATTTGAACTCAGACAGTCTTTCTCCAAGATCCATGGCATTCTTACCCTGCTATCATTGTTTTTAAGAAGCACAGTTGATGAAATACACTGTTACCTTCTTGGGTAGAACTAGAGTACTATCTGGAATTCACTATGCTATTATGAAGTTTTCTTTCTATTTTGAAGATGGCCATCTTCTTACCATGCCCTTATATTCCTATAGAATGGGAAAATATCTTTACCAACCTTACAATCAACAGAGGGCTGATATCCAAAATGTATAAATAACTCAAGAAATGAGATATCAATAAACCAATTAAGAAATTGGATACACACGTGGCTCCATACCCAAATACTCAGGGAAAGAGCTACCCTCCAAGGAGTGTGGACAAGCCTGTGAGTAGGGGTAAGGCTAGCACCTCTGCTCAGAGGAACCTGCCTGGAAACCTCAGGACACAGGGACCTACAAGTAGCCTGGGACAGGAGCCTTCTGGTTTCCTTCTGCAGCCAGGGACCTCAGTCATGGGGATTCTGAATTTATGTGCTTAATATCCGCTTATCAGTGAGTACATACCATGTTTGTTCTTTTGTTACTGAGTTACCTCACGCAGGATGATATTTTCAAGTTCCAACCATTTGCTTGCAAATTTCATGAAATCATTGTTTTTAATACATGAGTTGTATTCCATTGTGTAAATGTAACACATTTTCTGTATCCATTCCTCTGTTGAGAGAGATCTGGGTTATTTCCAGCTTCTGGCTATTATAAATATGGCTGCTATGAACATAGTAGAGCATGTGTCCTTATTATATGTTGGAGCATTTTCTGGGTATATGCTCAGGAGTGATATAGCTGGGGCCTCAGATAGTGTTATGTCCAATTTTCTGAGGGTTCACCAAACTGATTTACAGAGTGGTTGTATCAGCTTGCAATCCCACCAGCAATGGACGAGTGTTCCTCTTACTCCACATCTTCACCAGCATCTGCTGTCACCTGAGTTTTTGATCTTAGCCATTCTGACTGGTGTGAGGTGGAATCTCAGAGTTGATTTGATTTGCATTTCACTGATGACCAAGAATGTTGAACATGTCACATGTCTTCAGGTGCTTCTAAGCCCTTTGAGTTTCCTCAGTTGAGAATTCTCTGTTTAGCTCTGTTCCCCATTTTTTGATAGGGTTATTAGGATCTCTGGAGTCTAACTTCTTGAGTTCTTTGTATATATTGGATATTAGCTCTCTATCGGACATAGGATTGGTAAAGATCTTTTGCCAATCTGTTGATTGCCGTTTTGTCCTATTGACAGTGTTCTTTGTCTTACAGAAACTTTGCAATTTTATGAGGTCCCATGTGTTGATTCTTGATCTTAGAGCATGAGCCACTGGTGTTCTGTTCAGGAACATTTCTCCTGTGCCTGTGTGTTCAAGACTTCTCTGTTATATTTTATTCTTCTTATATCTGATATACTTGTTTTGGATTTTAATACAATTACTTTTAGTTATTTTTTATGATTTGATCTGTTGGCAATTCTACAATCATGTAGCAATTATATTTTATCAGTTTACCTTGTTATTTTTTATCTGAAACCCTCTATTTAATGAAATCCCCTTAATGTACCACCTTAATTACAATGTTTATTTCCTTGCTATATTTTGGAGTAATTTTCTTACTGGGTATTCTGTGTCCTAAAGATAAATTTGAACAAACAGCAAACTACTTTCAAGTAAAAAGGTTTAATTCTGAAAAGGTAAAACATTATTACAATATAGTTAGAGTTTTCAACCAAATTTATAGTTATTGTCATATTTTATTTCTATATCTACTATGGTGCATAGTTACTACTTATAACTATGCTTTATGTCATCATTATTGTTAATAGAAATTAGTCATATTAAGATATGTTTAGTCAATCTTTATTAAAATAATGATTAGATCGGGATATATCTTATATGTACTTATTTCTAGAGGTTCTCTGTCCTAAATATTTCAAATGTAGCCTAGACTCATTTTTTTAACATGAGTTCCTTTATTAGGAAACTAATACCTAGATAATAGAAGACATTTGTGTTCTCTCTCCTTTTAACACTTCTAGGAATGCTGGAGTTAGAAACACTATCCCAAATGGCTAGGTCTTAGAGTGCCACAAGGTGATACACAGGCTACCATGGAGAGAAATGTATCAAGACTTTTACCAAGCAATGGATGCTATAAACTACAACAGGAATCTACTAAATTAGGTATGCTTTTATGTACAATAGCCTAATGAGTACTATAGGGGTAAACCACTCTCTAAGTAGATGTGATCTCATTTACAGTATGGTACATTTTGTCAAAACTGATGACTTATGTGGACAAAAGGCCTTTCAATTACTTCTGATGTATGTATATGTGTGTGTGTTTGTGTGCGTGCATGTGTGCGTGTGTGTGCATGTGTGCATCAAATTATCAAATTGCCTTTTAATTAATTATGTTTATAGTTTTAGATAAATGCTAATCTCAAGCCTTTAATGAAGAAGTATCTATTTTCTGTGAGTAATGGTGACTTCAGACTCACGGTTGGCCAAGATGCTGATAATTAATGACAGATGAAAGATCAGCTCTAAATAAATCATGATATTAAACTTTGTCATGTTCAAGGAATATTTCAGAATACTGGACCTAAATGCTTGAATAAAGGGAGAATGGTTGTGAAAGTCCACACTCTAGACATGATGCAAAGAGTGGAAACAAGATCTCATAATTTAGAATGGGGGAAGATCTCTTTAGTTCTCTGCATTGCTGACCTGGCTCCTAATGTACTCTGAAAAACCACTGTCCTTGCTTATGTGGTAAATAGACATCAGTGAGACTTTCTATTACTAAGGCCAAACAGAAACACAGTTAATAGTTATAAATGTAACAAAGGAATAGTGGGAAAGGGGGCATGCATCAGAAATTAAAGGAATGAGAGAGGGTTTGGGATTTGATTTAAGATTTCTGTTGCTTATGATAGAATACCATGACCAAAAGAAACTTGGGAAGGAAAGGTTTGTTCTTATTGTTTTAGTTTTTCTGTTTCTTTGGGTTTTTTATTGTTGTTGTTGTTGTTGTCGTCTTTTTATTCTTATAGTCTATGATGGTTTGTATATGCTTTTGCCAGGGAGTAGTATTATTAGGAGGTGTGGCCATTTAGGAGGAGGTATGTCACTGCAGGCTTTAATACCCGAGTCCTAGCTGCCTGGAAGTCAGTCTTTTCTTAGAGACCTCCATACCTCTCAGCATCTCCTGCAGCATGCCTGCCTGGATGCGTCCATGCTCCCACCTTGATGATACTGGACTGAACTTCTAAACGTATATGCCAGTCCCTAGTAAATGTTTTCTTACTTATAAAAGTTGCCTTGGTCATGGTGTCTGTTCACAGCAGTAAAACCCTAAGACATAGTCCATCATCTTTTGGAGCCACAGGAAGAATTTGAGACAGGAATTTTGAAGCAGCAACTGATTCAGAGGCATGGAGGAGTGCATCTTACTAGTTTATTCGCTCCTCATCGACTGATGAGCTTGCTTTCTTATACACCTAAGGACCACCTGTTTATAAGTGCCTCTGATCTCTGTGGGCTTGGTCTCTCTATGTTAACCATTGTCAAGACAATACCTCATTGACTTTCCAATGAAGAAAATCTTATAGAAACATTATCTCAATTGTGATACCTTCTTCTCACTAGCTCTAACTATGTCAGATTAATACAAACTAGTAATCACAGGACACAAGCAAATCAAGATTCATTATACATACATGTAAAATTGCCAAAACTAAATTAATTAGGAAAGAAAGTGATGACACTCTCCCCTAGACATTACTTTTTTCTTCATTAGAAAATATGAGTGTTGATGGAAGTGATTATTTTTGATTGTCAACTTGACTACATCTGGAATTAACTAAAACTTAAGTGTCTAAGTTCACCTAAAACAGATTGTTTTCTTAATTAAATCATATAAAGTGAGAAGACCCATTATTAATCGAGTTGTTTTGAGATGGGAAGATATACCTTTCATCTGGTCAACATCTTCTGCTGGCAGCCTACATGAAGGACTCGTTTAAAAAGAAGATTGCTCTCTTTTTCTACTTGATATTGAGTTCATTACTATACTGGCATTAAACCCTACTTCTTTGAGCTTCTGGTGTATAATGAAGTACAGATAAGGCATCCAAACTACGAACTGAACAACCTAGATTTTTAGACCTTCTGTTAGTAAACAGCCTTTGTTGGACTAGCTGGACCACAAACGACAAGCCAGTCTAATAAATCCTATATAGAATTTATATTCTATATTTTTTTTGCTCTTCCACAGAAACAAAATTGATAAAGATTTTGGTTCAAGACATTGTCCTAGAACAACAGAACTAAAGAAAATTTATTTTGTAAAATATATGGAATAGATTTTACAATCTGCCAACATGTAGTGATATTGAAATCTCTACAGTTACCGAAACATCTAAACTAGCCTGGAGATCATTGAAAACTTATGTATGAACTATTTTACAAACTCAACGGGACAAATGTATTTTATTGTCCTGATTCACTAGTTATGAAAGACAATGGATAAATCATAGAAAAATAGACAACAAGGAAAATGATAGTTTCTCCTAACATCTCTGGTGAAAAAAATTGAAAAAAGAAATAAATGCACTCTGTGATAAAATTAAACAGCTTCTATAACCTGAGAAGGCAGTGAAGGACAACAATGATCTCTGTGATAAAATTGACTGGCTCCAGATGCATAGAAAGAGTCTTCCAGTAAAAGGGAATGTCAAGGTGGGAATATGGGAATGGGTAGGCGGGTGGGTGGGAGGAGGAATTCCCTCACAGAGGCGGGGAGGGGGAGGGGACACGGGGTTTCCAAAGAAAAGGGGAATCATCGGAAATGTAAATAAAAAAAAAAAAAAAAGAAATTTTATATCTATGCTCAAAAGGCCAAAAAAAAAAAAAAAAGAAAAAAGAAAGAGTCTTACGTGTTCTAAGTGTGCCATAGAATAGAATCTTCTCTCTAGCAGTCACAAAGCTCAAGTTGGAGAAAACCATACCAAAGCACTCATTATAAAATCAATTGAATTACAAAAAAATTATAGTCCCAGCCATGGATGGTGTTGCTGATTATAATAGGGGCTTAACTGGTAAAGAATTAGATCTTGCAATTGAGATGGAGATTTGTAGGAGGACCATCTTGAGGCTGAAAATTTTAAAATCTCAAATTCTTAATGTTTTATCTCAACTGAAGAAGTAGCATTTCCATTCTTGGTAGAAAATGTACCTTCATTCCACCTACTGAAATATTGCCTTTTCCATCTTCATCTGAAGAAATCTGATAAAGATTATCTGCTATACCATCAGTGACATTCTCTGAAAAAGGCAACAGGAAAGATAAGGCCTTTGTCCAGGGTCTTCCAATATTGCCTCTAGACTTATGCTCCCCAAGGAAGGAAAAATGTATAGTCCAAGAAAAAGTACACTATACTACTAAAAGGCTCAGGTAGCTTGCTAATTCATTCATGTAGAAGTCTTGAAAATATATGTGGAAATAGATTTTAGGTGTGTGAGAAAATCGTGACAAAACCATAATACTGGATTTCGGTTGAGTTTATTTATATGGGGTCACTGAGAAGAGATTCTAGGTTAATATGGAAGACTACAAAGGTTCAAAACATTTGTTTGAATGGTTGGCTGAACATTTGTCAAAACATTGCCTATTGAAAAGAATTGAAGATACCTGATATCTCTTGGCTTAGTGTTGATGAAAGGATTTTAGGACTCAGAAAAATTGCAATGCTAGAGTGGGTACAGTGTATAAAACCTAATCCTCCATAATGGGAAGGTCAAGAAGACATGCCTTTCAGTAATCCTATAAGAGGTAAATAGTAAGAGAGGCAACAGCACGTTTGAAGAGCTTTGTTGTCACCATCTCATTAATACCAGATCATCATATTGGAGATACTGCTGCTCAGTTAGATGAGTTCAATGAAATGAGTTTAATTGGGCCCCTGAAGTAGGAGGAAACAGGTGGCAGTACTGAACTGCCAAAGGCAAGGTGATTATTGCTATCAAAATGGGTCTGCAATCCCCCATCCAATGCTCTAGAATTAAACTTATTGTTTCCCAAAGTAAATGTTGCTGGAATTGTACCTTAGTTTGACATTTGATTCCCTATGAGGAAAGAGGTAAATGTCGCTAATTTCCATCCTGCACTCTACTCTAAGATAATTTTTACAAGGTTATTTCACAGTTAAGTATAACAGAGAAAATTTGGATATAGGATTAAGAACAACAAAATAACTTATGCCAAGATCTTCAATTATAATTTTAAAATACTACTAAAATATCAAATAATATTTAAAATCTTTAAAGTGGAGGCTGTATGGCTGGGGCAGTTGCTCAGTGATTAAGAGCACTGATTCAATTCCCAGCACTCACATAGTAGTTTACAATTGTCTATAAGTCCAGTACCAGAGGACCTGACACCCTCACACAGACATACATGCAATAAAACAAAAATGCACATAAAAAAAAATCACCAAAAATCTTTTAAAATCTTTTAAACAGTTGAAACTTCAAAAGGAAGAATTATTTTTGAATTGGAGTGTTTTGGTCAACATTTGACATTTAAAAGCATTAGTATGAAACTTACCATATACATAAAACATTGAAATGCAAAGAAACAATGTTTGTAAAATGTTCAAAGCATTTCAAAACTTTGTATATGCTTCCAGCTTATATGCACTAAAAATAAAACCATTACTTATTTCATTTTAATATTCTGCATCATAAGCCATTTCATTCAATGGTGTCATCAGTTTTTTTTAAATCACTTTTATATGAATATTGAGCTCATAAACAAATTTTTATTTAATGGTTTGCTGAGGTTTGGCACTGTGAGAGGCCAAGGAAGCCACTGGAAAAGGTGTGGCCTCAGTTGCAGTTGACAGCCCACGAATGAAGGGGTCAAGCAAAGAAGTTGTGGTTTAGCACCATGAAGAAAGCATATGAGAGACTATTGGTGAATACTAGTAGAAGCAGAAGACCCCAGAAGATTGGAGATATCAGTACCATTGGATGACCACCAAGAACAGCAGGAGGGTGGAGTCAAGCAGTTCCAATAGTGCTACAGAGGACAGAGCTGGAGAAAAATGCAAAGCATTTGAAGCACAGAAGATCATATATGGATTCCAGATATTGGAACAAGAAACTATGAAGTTGACATTGACATAGAGTCCCCAAGATTTTCGAGATGCCAGAGCCATGTAATATCTGCTGAGGAAATCTGCTAACAGGGAGTGGAACCAGCCCATGAGACAGAAGTTTGTTGCAGTCTACAAAGAAGAAAAAGCAGTTGTAGATCTGAAAATTGCTTTGACATCAGACACGGAGTATGGGGCAGTGATCTGTGACAGGCAATCTGACACCCGGTTGAGCTCAGGCTAAAAATTCTGGGAGACCCCATGATATTTTTCACAAGGGATGAACTATATTTTTAGCCAATGCTCCTGGAAGACTCCTGTAAAACCGGTCACAGTCTTTACAACCCCTGTATATAGAGAGGCCTGGTGTGTGAGATTTGTCACATAGAAAGCAACTCTGAGTCCCAGGCAAGCAAATGAGGCACCAAAAGGTCCCCAAACTGGGCCAATGGAAAGTATCGGTTACCAAACCTCTGTTCCCTCCCCAAAACAATATAATAGAGCACCCTGACCTGAGTAGCTCTCTCTCTCCCCCTCTTTCACCTGCCTGCCTTGTCTGCTCTCACGCGCCCGAGGCCCACCATCCTGAAGGAATAAAGGTGAAAACTACTTTGGCATCGGAGAACTTTGTCTGAGGGGCTGTAACACTTGGGCCCACGAGGAGACCTGCTCTCCTGCAGTGGAGCACTCCTAATGGCGGCAGGTACAGCGGGAAGCTCTCTACAATCAAGACGTGGCACAGGCAGCGAGTGCTCTGAGCACAGCAGAGCTGGAGAGCACCTGAGGCGGCTAGTTTACATCTATGCTCCTTCCCTGCGCCATGGCCAAACAACTGGGCAGTGGTGGCTGCGGCCTAGCCAAGCAGGAGAGCACCTGAGGTGGCTAGCACTCACAGCCAGTGCTCCCATCTCCACCAGTGCTCCCTCCCTGTGGCTGGGCCACAGGGACCAGAGCCAGGGGATCCCCCCGCCCCCAGTCTGTGTTTCTCCCAGAGCGGTGGTACAGCAATGGAGATGCAGAGTATAAAGTTGCCTAGCTTGTCTTGCTTTGGGCATTAGAGTTAAGTGATTGGATGATTCTCTGAAAAGACATTGAACTTTGGACTTTTAACATTGTTGAGACTGGTATAGACTATGGAGTCTTTGGAAGTTTGACTATATGTACTTTTTTATTATGTTATAGGTAGGTATGGCACCCATAGGCTTATGTGTTTGAACAAGCATATGGGGTCCAAAATGTGGAATGTGATGGATTGAATATGCTTGCCCCAGGGAGTAGCGTTATTAGGAAGTGTGTCTCTGTTGGATCTGGTGTGGCCTTGTTGGAGAATTGTGCCCGTGTAGGCATGGGCTTTAAGAATCTCACCCCACTCCCTGGAAGCCAGTCTTCTCCTGTTTGCCTTTGGAACAAGATGTTGAACTTTAGTCTCCTCCTGCACAGTGCCTGCCTGGACAACAGAAAAGGTAACATAATAAACCTTTTCTGAAAGGAAACAGAGGAGTGGGTCTGGTTGAGTGGGGATAGGAAGATGATAGATAGATAGACAGACAGACAGACAGATAGATAGATAAACAAACTAATATTGTCCTGGAAAAAGAAGGCATGACAAACTATTTCAGCCAAGTATAGATTATTTAGCCAGCTAATTGATTGATGTTCCTTATAAGAGCATGGATGACTCAAAGACAGCTATATAACTAAAACTCCCACACTAAAATAGGTAATATTACAAGACAGCTACATACCCGGTATTCTTGTATGATTTGTAGGCATCTTGGTTTATTATACAGTCTCTGTTTCAAAGCATTTATTGTTATTTATTTAAATTTGGCTCTGGTGAATCTTGTAATTTTCAAAATATTTCTGTTCTCTACAAGTTTCCTTATTCCTGTATCCATATAAGTTTCACTCCTCCTCCCAGAAGGAAACATTTCAATTATAATAAAATAGCAAGACAAGGACACAACATAGAGTATTATGCAGCCAAGGTTTTCTATCCTTAAACTCATAAGTTCAGACACAACACATGAGTACCATCACTATGCTAAAGTATGATGTTACATTTCTGTAAGTCTAAATTCCAAGTAGGCTTAACTGAGATTCCTGATTCACAGGAAGTATCTTCAATGTTTGAATTATTTCTAGCAGTTTTAAGAAAGGATCTTTTCCCATTTTCATCAGATTATGAACTCAGTTAAGAGTTGTACAATTTAAGAACCCCAGTCTCCATTTCATTTCTGGGTTATCAGTTATCAGTGATATTTTTTTCTTTCAGAAGCTGTGAGTCCTCCTTGCCTTGAAATCTTTTTCTCCATTTCAAATCCAGTACAACCAGGCATATCATCTTCATGCTTTCTGTCTCTTTTTTTTTTTATTTATTTATTTATTTTTTGATATTTTATTTACATTTCCGATGATTCCCCTTTTCTTTAGAAACCCCGTGTCCCCTCCCCCTCCCCGCC
>JAPYYD010003727.1:0-13820 GCA_028551405.1 Uromys caudimaculatus | reverse complement strand
GATACACATTAAGGACAGAAGTGGAAACTTCTGGTTTCTCTGGAAAGTTGGTTTCGCCAAATGATGTTTTGCTGGGGCACACATGCTAAAGTAGACACATGAAAGGACTCGTGATGGAATATAGCTATGACCCCACAGACAGTGGGAGAGGAGCACTGAGCATTAATTTGGTTTGTTCCGCCTCACTATTCTTCCCTACACTGCCATTAAGAGAAGCTCACCCAAAAGCTGCTGGTGAGGTCCTTGCGGCAGTTTGCCATTTTGCGGCAGACTGGTTGGTGAACCTAACAGTTCCTTCGGGAGGAGGACAGCTGCTGGGTCATGCCCAGTGTCAGTCTGCCAAAAGGTCTGGTGTGTAGCTGCCAATTGGTGTGTGTTGTCTGTCTAGAGGACTAGTCTGCAGCTGCTGGGTTGTATTTAGAGTTTGCTATGGCACTGAACTGCTGACAAAGAAGATCAAGCTTGCCCCCAAAGAACTATTGCTGAACAGATTCACTTCCCCCATCTCCTAATACATTTTCTCTTCCACTACCTCTGCTGGGTGGTGGGCTAGAGGAGAGGTCGAACCCTTATTAAAAGTAGATTGCAAAAAATGTATGCCTACACAGACTCTTTCACTCTCAGACCAACTGAGCCTGAGGGCACTCTCCCCAACATGGGCTGCCTGCAGGCTGTGCACTGTGCTCAGATTCTTAGCCTTGTGAGTGTCAGTCATGCTGGGGTGGGCTTGGTGACGAAGCTGTCCTTGTGTCATTTCTGCTCCTATAAGTGACCATTTCCCATGCATATTCCTGTAAGTAGCCCCAATACAACTCATTGGTCTGTCATCAGCCCTCTTGGTGGGGTGACTAGATGTTTGTCATCATCTCCTTGGGAAATGAAGTCTAAAGGGAGGGGAGATGTGGGGCAGTGATCTGTGACAGGCAATCTGGCACCCAGTTGAGCACAGGCATAAAATCTGGGGGACCCAGTGGAACAATCCACAAGGGACTGGAAAACTTTATGCTAACACTCCCGGGAGGCTTTTGTCTCCGGTCACGGTCATGTACCACTCCTCTTCAGGTAGAGGCTTGGCCACACAGCACCAAGCCATCCCCATGTTCATGAGACACCTAGAGGCTTAGCCACGCCCCTTCCCAGTTACTATATCTGCCTCGCCTCTCCCAGAAAGGTGGGGGTACAATTCCATCCAGGCCACTCCACACAATGAAAATAAACATCTTAGAATTATGGACTGTCTCCTCATCTGGACCCACCATGGGAAGCAAGGGATCCAGCCCTCGATTAAGGAGCCACGTCTAATCTCTTGGCAAGGGCTTCCCAGCATTCCCAGATGGTACTCATTCACCCAAGCCTAAGCAGCTAGCCCACCACCCCAAGCCGCCGAAACCCTGTCTCGGTAGGAACTCCAGCTGTGCCACAGCTAGCCTGTCTGTGGCACCCTGCTGTGACTGTGGTGTCCCAGGCTAGAGAACCCATGGAGATGGCTGCCGCGCATTCCCCGAGAATGCCCCCACCCACCCACGGGCAGGGCCCGCAAAGGCTTCCCACAGCCCCCACCTGCCCGTCAGACTGTGTGGGAAGATGCTCGGCCACTTCCCGAGCATCTCCTGTCCCACCCAGAGCCGCAGCGCCCGGGACAGACACGTGGGGCAGACTTGTTCCAACATGTGGTGCCCAACGTGGGGCAAAACCCAGCTTCAAGTGTACCCCCAGCTGGCAACCCACCCACATCAAAACTCCAGATCACTCAAGAACTGTGAGTACAAAAATATGGGCCTTTCTCTAATCTCTTTCTCTCTCTCTCTCTCTCTCTCTCTCTCTCTCTCTCTCTCTCTCTCTCTCTCCAAGTGTTCCTGGTCAGTTTCCCTCCCTCAGTCTCCACTATGAGGGCTCCTGTTTAGCTAATGGATCTGCTTCCCACAGCAGCTCAGGCTCTGAGTGTCTTGCTTCCTCCATCTGTGAACTAACCTGCCATTTCCTGAGGTTGCTGCAGGCCAGGAGGCCAATATCTGCCCCCCAGCCCCCACCACAAGGGCTCCTGTTTAGTTCCGGCTCCGGGCATCTTGCTCCCTCATCAGCAGCTTTATCCAAGACTTCCTGAGGTCCCTGCAGGCCAAGAGACCAGTTTCTTTCCCCCAGCGCCATGGCGGTGGCTCCTGCCTGGTTACAACCTCGAGCTTCTCGCTTTCTCCTCTGGCGCTGGCTGTTCTATCAAGCCTCTATGTTTCTTCCTTTACGTTCTTTTTTTTCAAGGGTGGCCTTTCTTCTGCTTTTACATTTAGGCTAAGAAAAAAAGGCAGTGGTCTGTGGCAGGCAGTCTGGCACCCAGTTGAGCATAGGCTGAAAACTCTGGGAGATCCAGTGGAATAATCCACAAGGGACTGGAAAACTCCTGTAAAAACAGCTACAGCTTTCACAACCCCTGCAGAGAGGCCTGTCATGTGAGATTTGTCACGTAGGAGCAACACCAAGCCCTCACCCAGCTAGTAGAAGAACAGCTATTGCTACAGCACATCTGCCCCTCCCACAGTCCATGGAACACCCCTGTATTTGCTATTAAAAAAAAAGAGCTCGGGGGATGGAGATTATTACAAGATTTGAGGGCAATTAACAAAACCATGCAAGTTTGGGGCTCCCCACAAAGAGGGCTACCCCACATCTCAGCCATCCCTGCCAATGTACCCTTATTAGCAATAGACATAAAAGACTGTTTCTTTCCCATCCCTCTCCACCCCAGAGACAGTGAACGTTTTGCATTCTCAGTACCCCCCATTAACAATTCTGGCCCAGCCTCACAATATGAAAGGACTGTCCTCCCACAGGGAATGGCTAACAGTCCAACCATTTGTCAGGAGGCTGTAGCCACTGCATTAAAACCCCATTTAAAAAGGGGACTCAATATTTATCATTATATGGATGATATATTGGTGTGGGAGACTCTTCTACCTCCCCTTCCCAACTTAAGGACCAGCTAATACCTTCCCTATCTGCCCTAGGATTCAAAATAGCCCCTCACAAAATCCAACTAGTTCCTCCCATTGCATTTTTAGGAACAGAGATCTCCCTTACCTCAACACGCCCCCTCAAACCCACCCTTCCTTCCCTCAAAAATTAGCTCTCACCTTTCTCCAGAGCTTTTTGGGCAACGTTAACTGGCTTCGGCCCTGGCTCCCCCTTCCCACAAGCACCCTTCAACCCCTCTTCAACCTCCTGAAAGGAGAAAAAGTCCCTCCTCCCCAAGAACACTGTCCCCAGAAGCAGTTCAAGCTCTAAATTCTGTCAATGGAGCCCTAAAAGATAAGGCTCTTGCTAGGTATGACCCAACAATACCTATACAGCTCCTTATCTTTAACTCCTCCCCAACACTTGTGGGAGCTCTTTACCAACTTCAGGGGGTGCTGGAATGGCTCCACACCCTGATGGGTGGTGCACCCCGAATTTTGAATGAGATGGATGCACTCACTTGCATGATTAAAAATGGCAGGGATAGAGCTCTGCAAACCCCAGGGAAAGAACCTGACGTTCTCGTCAGCCCCTTCTCCCTCTCCGACATCCAGTGGCTAGTTAAAAATCACTCCTGCTTTGCTATTAGCTTAAAAGGATTCACAGGGCAAACTGACAACCATTATCCTGATAAAAAATGGGCCTCTGCCCTCCCTCTGTTGCGATGACTGCCCCCAAAACTATTCTCAAAAGAGCCCATAGCAGGAGCCCCTTCAGTATTTACTGATGGAGGAAAGAGGAGAGCTGCAGCAGTAATATACTATTTACCTGAGGATGAACCCCCCCATCCTCCAATTTGAAGAGCTGCCCCATCACTCCCCCCCAATATAAAGAATTATATGCCATCTATCTAGCTCTAAAAGAAGTCAAGGGCCCCCTTAACCTCTTCTCAGACAGTGTATATGCTGTCAATTTACTTCCCTGGTTGTCAAGGTCCTTCGTCAAACTAGATGCCAACCCACTTTCCCCTCTACTTATACAGGTCTCCACCCTCCTACAGGAAAGGGCCTCCCCCATCTACATCCAGCATGTCCGATCTCACAGTCCCTTACCAGGCCTTATATCTGAGAGAAATGCAATCGCTGACCAAACAGGGATATTCATGGCCTCCACTGCACAAGCAGGCCAATTTCACTCACGCACACACACAAACATAAAGGGACTTCATGCCTGCTTCCCCCACATCCCTCTCGCTCAACTCCAAAGGATAATAAAAACATGCTCCTCTTGTGCATCCCTCATTACCACCCCAGCTTTACAGATGATGGGCACCAATCCCTGAGGCCTTAAGTCCAATGCCTTATGGCAAATTGATGTCACCCATATCCCCCAATTTAGTAGACAGAAATATGTTTTTGTCACCATAGATACATACTCCCATTTTATATGTGCTACAGCCCAAACAGGTGAAAGCTCAAAAAGGTTGATTTACCATATGCTTTCCACCTTTGCCATCATGGGCATTTCTCAACAGATAAAAACTGATAATGGCCCTGCCCTCAATTTAAAACCTTCTGCACACGCTGGGAAATTGCCCATCATACAGGAATTCCCCACAATCCTCAGGGCCAAGGGATAATAGAAAGAACACATCAAACCCTAAAGGCCCAGCTCCTAAAACAAAAGGACAACCACCTATCCCCCTAATGTGCAATTAATGATGGCTCTGACTACCCTAAACATATTCAACATCTACAGAAGCTCCAAACACCCCCCTATCTCCCTCCATTGGCATACACCAAAATTAACCCCCTCAATCCTAGTATGATGGCGAGATCCTTTGGATGGAATGTGGAAGGGACCAGACCCCCTCCTTATAACTGGGAGGGGTTTAGTTTGTGTTTTTCCATAGGAAAACCAGCCTAAGCCTATCTGGGTTCCTGCCAGAAATGTCCGACATCACCCCACCAACCAAGAAGATGGCCCGCCTCTCACTGGAAGATCAGAGTCAGAAGAGGAGGAGAAAGCCGAGGAATCGCCACAACCAGAAGAACAATAAGATCTCCTGGAAGGACACCCATGACCTGATAACTGCTGCCCAGGCCATGTGCCCTCCACAAGCCCCCTTTCCTCTGTTCTCTTGACTGTTTTTGTCATTCTTCATGCTAACTCTGCTACTGCCCAGCCTCTCCCTAACCTTCCCAATACCTACCACTGGAGATTCTACGCTAGGGAAACCTACAACGGACACAACAAGGTTATAGGGACCCAAGACTGTCCACGTGAAGGATGCCGAACCAGGATTGAGATCCCTCTACACCAGGACTCCATCTCCACTATCCCCAGTCCTTTTCTCTGCTTTCCCTGCCAAAACACAGGTGAATGCCTCCAGGAGGTCTCCACATATGGAGGTTGCAGATACTGGAGCTGCAGAATGGAATCCACCAGCCGTGGTGGCGCCATGTTTGCCAACCGTAAAACTCATTTTCAGCTTTCCATCCGCGATCCCTGGAATGAACGTTGGAGAACCGGAGTCGTGGGTAAACTTTACCCCAATGGCTATGCCAAACACCCAGTAGCTGACCTGCACATCTCCCGTGAGCTTGTTCCTGCCTCAGATCAGTCTTTACCCATGCTAATATTATCCAACAGGAAAATCAGTCTCAGAAGGGTCTCCGAGCTACCCTCTCCTGGCCACAGTACATCCAATATGCAGCCGACCTCCTTCCCCTAACCACCCACCCCAACTCCTCCCAATGCTTTTTCTGTGCTTCTCTCTCCCGACCATTATTAGCAGCTGTTCCCATTAACATTTCCCTTCACAACCTTCAGGGACCCCTACCCACCAGGAAAGCACAGGACATTCCTCTCTTTGACCTGCGCCCCCCTCTTTGCCTTGTAGGGCCCTCCTCAAACCTCATCTTACATGTGTCCATGATATTACCTTCACCAAATCAGTGTGCGTTAACCCTCCTGCCCTCCTCTGGTGCAGAGGCACTACCGGTGCCTGTATTAACCCCTCTTCTCAAGGCTCCTGCACCCCCGTGATAATTGTCCCCCAGGTCTATCTCTACAAACCTGGAGAACTTGCCTTGCAGATGGGAAGAAGCCAAAAGAAGAGAGAAATCTTCATCCCTCTGCTCATCGGACTAGGCCTTGCTGTCTCACTGGGTGCAGCAGGAACTGCTGGAGCAGCCCTTGTCCAAACACAACATCTGGCCAGAAATTTCCAGGACAAGCTCAATCAGGCGATGGCTTCCACTACGGACAGCCTTGAGTCTCTTCAACACCAGATAACCTCCTTAGCAGGAGTTGCTCTCCAAAACCGGAGAGCCCCAGACTTACTGACTGCTGAACAGGGAGGGACTTGGCATTTTGCTGGGGGAGGAATGTTGCTTCTGTGTCAATGAATCTGGGCTTGTAGAACAAGATGTACACATGCTTAAAGAGCTTCGGGGGAACCTCCGGGCGTGCTATACTCCAAACACCCCTTCCCCTGGGTACTCTAACCCCTTGGTAACTTGGCTTCTTCCCCTCCTTGGCCCCATACTAGCCATTGGAGCCTTGCTTCTCTTGGCAGCAGAAGAGTAGCATTGCAACGTTCACTGCCAATCAGGTCTTGGTTCAGTATCAAACTGTTCCCAATATGGGAGACAGTTATTCTGATGACACCTCACCCTCATAAAAGAAAAAGGGGGAATTGTGGGGTAGTGGTCTGTGGCAGGCAATCTGGCACCCGGTTGAGCACAGGCTGAAAGCTCTGGGAGACCCAGTGGAACAATCCACAAGGGACCAAAAAAGTTTTTTGCCAATACTCCTGGAAGACTTGTAAAACAGCTACAGCTTTCACAACCCCTGCAGAGAGGCCTGTCATGTGAGATTTGTCATGTAGGAGCAACACCAAGACCTCCCACATGCAAATAAGGTGCCCCAAAGCCCTCAGACCAAGCCAATGGGAAGTATCTGTTTTCAAACCCCTGACCCCTCCCAAACAGTATATTAGACCTTCCCAACCTGTGTAGGAGAGATCCCCATCCAGAAGGAATAAAGGTGTGAGAACTACTCCGTCATCAGAGAGCTTCTATCATAAGAGCTGTAACACTGCTGCTTGGGAAGAAGTCTGCTCTCCTGAACGTCACCAGAAGCTTCCCACCCTCCTCGCTGGCTAGTCGGCCTCTCATGGGCTCAGCCCAGGCCCAACTCAGCACAGGGCAGTGGGTGCAGCGTCTTGGTGCAACCGAGGTGGCAACCACAGAGACCGAGGTGGAGGAGACTCCGTCCCGCTCGCGCTCTCCCCTTTGCTGGAACCCTCACATTTGGCCGGGCCAGAGATCCCTGGGGAAGGCTCCTCGCATGCAGGCCAACAGGGAGAGAATGAAGGAGCCAATGTATGTCCTACTTACGTCCTTATGTTCGCCAGGTCCTTCCTGCTGAGAGTCCTACAGAGCCTCTCCTCAGTCTTAGTTTTTACATTTTCCATGTTCATGCAAATGCAGAGGACATGTTGGATCCCTGGAAGTGGAATTACTTCCACCAGCTGCAAGTCACCAGATGGCGTCCTGGGAATTAAACTTGCTTCCTCTGTAAGATCAGCTCACATTCTCAACCCCTGAGCTGTCTCTCCAGCCCCCAGCTACTATTTTTGATAGACTGGTAGTGAGTATTTAAGAGTGCTTACCATATTAAGAATTCTGGGAAATTGGCTATGCTCCCTGGGCGTGCTGACATCATCAGGCAGTGATGTCTGCCACTGAGAATGCAGAAAGGGAGCACTCTTATTGTTCATGATGCCTGCTGGGAGTTTAAAACAGAAGACTATAAATCTGCATTTGTTCCCTAATCCTCAGCAGTGTGAGCAAATGCCGGGTGCAATGGCTCTTCTAAAACTCTGCTACACCGAAAGAGATCAGAAGAACTCTGGCAAGTTCGGGGCCTGCTATGGCCTACTGTGATTCCCTTCACAGAGGACACACAAAGATTTATAGCCTGCTCTCACAATCTGGAGTTATCCCAATAGTGACTCAGAGCACCTTCTAGGTAACGGGATCCATGTTACAGACGCATGACTGAGACGGGCGTGGTCTCTGCCCACACAGGACTTTTACCCCACCCTAACGGTCTCCTAGCCCCGCCCCTATCTATACCCTCCACCTCTTCTCACTTACTCAACACCTCTTCCTCAAGGTTTTCTCTTTTCATCAGTAGAAATTTTGCTTTAAACTGCACTCTTTTTAAATTTTGCTTTAAATTACTTATTTGTATCAATGTGTGTCTGTAAGGCACTCGAGTGCCTTGCCTTGGAAGGTCAGAAGAGGGTGTCAGATCCTCCTGAAGTTTACTTCAGGAGTCTGTGAGCCATTTGACTTGGTGCTGGGAACTGAACTCCTGGAAGTTCTCTCCAGACCACCACCCTTCCTCCCACCCCCACTCTTGTGTGTGTGTGTGTGTGTGTGTGTGTGTGTGTGTGTGTGTGTGTGTGTGTGAGAGAGAGAGAGAGAGAGAGAGAGAGAGAGGGAGAGAGAGAGAGAGAGAGAGACAGACAGACAGGTTCTCAGATAGCCCCAACCAGCTATGTCACCAAAGGGTGATCATGAGTTCTTGAACCTCTTGCCTCCACCACCCCCACCACCAAGTACTGGGATTGAAGGCATGAGTCACCACCTCTAGTTTCTGGGGTGGGGGAGGGGTGGCTGGAGTGGAGGGCAGGTGGGGGGACGTGGGGGAAGAAGGGACAGGACGGAAATGAGGAACCGGGGACAATGACATGGGGGAGTGGGAACGGAAGGCATCATGCAGGCTAGGCATGCACTCTACAGCCGAACCACATCCTCAGCCTCTGCTTGAAATTCTCTGTATAGTGTCCTACTGCTCTGAAGATGCCCTGGATGGAAGCTAGTCCAATAAAGTAAGCACAGGAACCATGGATCGGAAGGTTTGATATAAGCCTTTTTCTTGTAAATGGAGTTTCTGGAGAGATCCTGGGACTGTTATAGTGTAAGGCTCTGGGGAGCCTTAACTTCCCAGAGGACCCACACACACCCCTAGTTAACACCATGGAGTCGGGGATTGATGCAAAAGAGGAATTTATTGATCCAGCGTGCTGGAGTCATCCTGCACACCAAGGTGGGAGAGAACGGCCACACACAGCCCCATCAGCGAGCTTTTATACAGTTTTTAGAGCAACAGCCATTAGGCACAATGTGATTGGCAGAACAGTGTGACTTTTAAACTGGTTGGTCTTTAGGAAATGAGGTAGCAGGGGCTCAATCAACCCCTCCCTTCCAGCCTACCTGCTCTCTAACCTGTTTCTTCCAGGAGGGGAGGGGTGTCCGAATTTTCCAAAGCTCCTGAGCTGACTTCTCAACAGGTCTCCTCATGCCCCATAAAATCTCTCTGCCTCCCATCCTGCCTCAGGAAGAGGTAGAACGGAGAAGCCCCTGAGTTGTTGACACCCAGTCGGGACTCTTGGAGAACTTTCAGGAGGAAGAGCCTTGACCACTACAACCAACATCTAACAAGCAAGAACATAAGGGGAAGTTCCCCTTTGGTAGCCTCAGAGCCCAGGTGCAAGGGAGAGGAGAGCATGCAGGACTTTAGGAGGGAGGGGAGGGCCAGATGGGGGAAGGGCAGAAAGCTGATGTCACCCTGCCCCGCTCAGTCTGTTAGGGAGGCTGGAGAGCTGCTCTGGTCATTCATTCATTAAGGGTGTACTTCTCAGCATATTACATTTTCTCTGGGCTTTCAAAAGAAAAGGAATTGGAAAAAAGAGAGCGCATTGTCACTGGAAGGGAATGTGGAGTCGTAGCTAGCACCTTTGTGGAGGATCGGCCATGGAGGCTGGCTCTGAATTCTAGCACATTCCTACATGGCTGGGAACAGAAGAAAAAACCTTCACTCCATTGTCCACTTGCCCTCACACACCACCAAGGAGAGGGGCTGGGCAGTGTGCTGGCTGTATCAGCGTTGGAGAATATGAGTTAGTGAGCTAGGATAAGGTCCTTGCAGTGATGGTTGTCTCCTTCCTTCCTTCCTTCCTTCCTTCCTTCCTTCCTTCCTTCCTTCCTTCCTTCCTTCCTTCCATTGTTCTATTTTGTGACTGGTTCTCTTGTAGACCTGGCAGAGAATGGCCTTGAACTCCTAATCCCCCTGCTTCCATTTCCCAAGTACTGGGATCTACACATGGAATTCATAATATACCGGTGATGGAATTCAGGGCTTTCCACTGTAACAAAGAATGCCCAGCAAGGTGGCACAGGGTGAGTGCCAGGCAGAGCAGGAGAAATTTACCCTGTAGCCCATCCCAGCCTGAGAAAGTCCCCCAGACTTCCACTGAGGGAAGCAGGAAGTCTTTCTTCACTTGTTTTTTTGAGACAAGATCTTATATAGTCCAGGCTAAACTTGAATGTCCTAGGTACCACCACACCCGAGTAGTGAAGCTTGAATTTCTTGTTAGTGAGAGGTCAGGTCAGGAACTTTGAGATATTCCACCAGGGTCCTCTCCCCCCTTTGAACACATGGGCACCCCTCCCCTCCTGGAAGAAACAGGTTAGAAAGCACATAGGCTGGAAGGGAGGGGCTGATTGAGCCCCTGCTACCTCATTCCCTAAAGACCAATCAGTTTAAAAGTCACACTGTTCTGCCAATCACATTGTGCCTAATGGCAGCTGCTCTAAAATCCTATATAAGGTCCCTGAACGGTATCCGTGAGGTCACGCTCCTGTCTTGTATGCAGAGCGACCTCAGCATGCTGAATCAATAAATTTCTCTTGCATTTTGCATCAATCCCTGACTCCATGTGTTCACTCGGAGGGTCTGCGGTAAGCTAAGACTTGCCCAGAGTCTTACATTAGCATGTGTTAGCATGTGTGGTGTATGTGTCTGTATGTATACATGTTAGCATGTGTGTGCACACATGTACCTTTGCATGTGTATGACATGTGTGGAGGCTCCTCACTAACACCGAGAGTCTTCCTTGCTCTCTCCCCACCTTCTTTGGCTTTTGGTTTTATTTTTATTGTTTATTGTTTATTTATTTATTTATTTTTGGTTTTTCAAAACAGGGTTTCTAGGGACTGGAGAGATAGCTCAGTGGTTAAGAGCACTGACTGCTCTTCCAGAGGTCTTGAGTTCAATGCCCAGCAACCACATGGTGGCTCACAACCATCTGTAATGAGATCCGATGCCCTCTTTTGGTGTGTCTGAAGACAGCTACAGTTTATTCATCATATATAAAAAATAAATAAATAAAATCTTAAAAAACAAACAAACCAGGGTTTCTTTGTGTATCTCTGACTGTCCTGGAACTCATTCTGTAGAACAGGCTGGCCTAGAACTCACAGAAATCCACCTGTGTCTGCCCCCTGAGTGCTGGGATCAAAGTCATATGCCACCCCTTATTTTTGAAACAAGGTCTCTTACTTGAACTCAGCAACACAGCCATCTTGCTCCAGGGATCTAGGTGTGTTCTCTGTGCTGGGACTCCAAACTCCAGTCCCTGGGCCATCTTGCTAGCATTAGGAAATATTTTTAACAGATTTAAACATCACCATTAAGAAAGAGAGAGTCATTAGGCAAAAGGTAGTACATACCTATGGTAGAGGAGCAGGCTCAAGAGAAAGAGGAGCCCTTACACACACACATCATACAGGTGCACAGGCACATGTACACATGCTAACATGTATGCATACAGGAACATATGCCACACGTACAGTCATTTACACACCTAAAGCATTTTTATGCTTTATTACGTGTTTGTGCAGATGTGAGCAAGTGCCTGCAGAGGCCAGGGTCAAATCCCTGCAGCTGGAGTTACAGGCAGTCGTGAGCCACCTGACACGGGTGCTAGGAACCCAGCTGGGATTTTGTGGGTGAGCAGGAGGCTCTTAACTGCTGAGCCATGGCCGCAGACCCGATATCTCCTTCCACTAAGTGATTCTCAGGGATCCAACTCAGGTTGTCAGGCTCGGTGGCAAGCACCCTTACCCACTTAGTCATCTCTCCAGCCTTGATCTTGGTTTCTGAGTCAGGGTCTCCTGTAGGTCCGGCTGGCCTGAAACTAACTGCAAAGCACTGGCTGGCTGCAGTGTTTGAATGAGAATGCCCCGCCCCATAGGCACCTGTGTTTGAATGCTTGGTCCACAGTTGATGAACTAACTGGGAAGGATTAGGAAGTGTTGGGGGGGGGAGGTGTGACCCAGTCTGTCTGTCTGTTCTCTCTCTCTCTCTCTCTCTCTCTCTCTCTCTCTCTCTCTCTCTCTCTTTCTCTCTCATTCTTGTATAAAGCTCTCATCCACTGCCTGTCTGCTCCACCATTACATTATTGGTAAATCCTCTGTAACTGTAAGCAAGTGCCCTGTTGTAGAAAATTTTAATCCTGACCCGGGGATTCTACTCCACCTTGGACTATGTAGTTGCCAGATAAAACACACACAACCTTTATATTTAGAATAAGCCTTAAACAGCACAGGAGCTGGGCAGATGTCTACCCTCTATGCCATTAGAATCTACTTTCCTATAATAAGTTATGACTTACTATGTTTCATCTGGGCTCCTCTTAATTCCAATTGGCTGGTCCTCGGGGCCATACTTTCTTGGATTCACCTGACCCATGGCGGCTTCTTCTCCTTCACTTTCTCCCTGGTGGTTCTTGTCCCACCCAAGCCTGGGCATCCTAAACTCCACCTATGTCTCTTCTGCCCATCTATTGGCAGTTGTCATCTTTATTAGCCAGTCAGAAATAATTTGGGGGCAGGGTCACTTTGTTCTAAATGCAGACTCCAGGTCCTGGACCCCTCGTCCGTTGGCATTACAGTAGACAGCAAGGCCAAACCTCAACAGTCCTCAATTAAATGCTTTCTTTTATAAGAGTTGCCTTGTTATAAAGACTCTTCACAAAAATAAAACTAAGACAGTCACCTTGAATTCACATTCCTCCCCACCCACAGCTGGGATCATATGACCTCACCTCGAGGCTCCAAATTTAGAGGTTGTTTTTGATTCTTTTTTTTTTAAGTGAGATCACAGGGTGTTCCTGTGTTAGGAAGGAAGATTCACGAGAAACGACTCTGAATCATAACAGTCAAAGAAAACATTCGCAGTGGAGGCAACCGGTGGACTATTATCCAGGCTCAAGATCTGGTTTGTGAGTTGGGGAATCTTACGGGTACACATTGGGAAAGAGTAAATGTGAAAGCAAAGGCTTTGGGTGGGAAGATGGATCGGGGTGAGCAGCAGGTGCTGCTGGCACTTGGGTAGGACTTTGGTTCTGAAAGATCCCCGAGCTGGGGAGACCCTCACTCAAGTCTCGGGATGGCGCGACCCCCCAAGAACTCACAAAAGACCGTCCTTGCTGCAATCACATGAGGTTTATTCGGGGGGTGGTGAGAAGAACCAGTGCACTGGGGTCGAACCCGTAACCTACGCAGAGGCAGAGGGGTTCGGCCCCCACCAGCTGAAGTCAGGGGTATTTAAAGGAAGAAAAAACCCCAAGGCAAGGAAGGAATCACAACTCTGGAAAAGGATTATAAAACAAAGAAAATTCACAAAGCAAGGGGTGGGGAACAGAAAGAATTTGCATTATGGGGAAGTAAGGATTGTTCTAAGCTATTCACAGGTCAGTTGCACAAACATTTCTAGTTCCTGAAACGTTTTGCCTCTGGTCCTGAGGCCAGGTCAAAGTCACCCGTTTCTTAGGAGAAAGAATGTCGTTGGGTGGGATTTTTGCCTGGGCATGTAGTTTCTAATCTTGGCTCTAAGTTCGCTAGGGGCTTTTGCCTTCCTCATAAAAGGGTCAGGTCTTACATTCCCCACTTCTTCTAGTGGTTAGTTCTAATCTTAGAACTATATTTTGTCTTTGTCCCCAGCGCTTGGTACTG
>JAPYYD010003726.1:0-13821 GCA_028551405.1 Uromys caudimaculatus | reverse complement strand
AGGAAGGAAGGAAGGAAGGAAGGAAGGAAGGAAGGAAGGAAGGAAGGAAGGAAGGAAGGAAGGGAGGGGAAGGGGAGGGGAGGGGAGGGAAAGGAAGAGAAGGGAAGAAAAGGAAGGGTAAGGGATGGAAGGAAGAAAGAAAGAAAGGAAGGAAAAGGGAAGGAAGTATGGAGGGAAGGAAGGAGGGAAGAAAGAAAAAAGGAAGGAAGGGGAGGGGAAGGGAGGGAAGGAAGGAGAGAAGGAAGGAAGGAGAAAGAAAGGGAAGGAGGGAGGGAGGGAGGGAAGGAAGGAGAGAAGGAAGAGAAAGAAAAAGAAAGAACCAGCTTGCACAGAGATTTGCCACAGACCAACTCTTTCTCTTCTTCCCAATGGTATTAGTATCCACATGGGTCTTAAATCTTTATTTTTGATTTTTTATGTTTAAAATTTTCATATCTGTATACAGTGTGTCTTGTTCAGTTCCACCATTATCTCTCCCCCTCCAACTTCCTCACTTCCCCAACATATTTTAATCTTTTATCTCCCTCACTACTTCATGTGGTTTTGGTTTTACCAACTAACTTCTTTAGTGTCTTTTAAAAAAAAAATTCTTCCTCATTTATTAAAAAAAATGTTTATTTATTCACTTTATATCCCAAACTCAGTTCCCTCTCTCCTCCCAGTACCTCCTCACACAGAACACCCCCCCCCCCAGTATCCTTTCACTAAATCCCCCTCCTGCCTTCTGCTCATTAGGTCACTGCGGGAATAGGCACATCCTCTCCTTCTGAGGCCAGACAAGGCAGTCCATTTAGGGGAATGGACTCCACAGGCAGAGGCAACAGACCCAGGGAGAGCCTCTGCTATTGTTGTTAGGACCAAGCTATTCATCTACTACATATGTGCAGGGGGCCTAGTTCTAGCCCGTGCTTGCTCTTTGGTTGGTAATTCAGTCTCTGGAAGTCCCCAAGGGTTCAGGTTAGTTGACTCTGTTGGTCCTTCTGTGGAGTCTACCCTCTTGGAATCCCTCAGTCCTTCCCCCAACTCTTCCATAAGATTCCCAAGCTACATCTAATGTTTGGCTGTGAGTCTCTTCATCATTTTCCATTGGCTGCTAGGTGGAGCCTCTCAGAGGACAGTTATGCTAGGTTTCTGCCTGAAAGCATAGCAAAATATCATTAATAATGTCAGGGATTGGTTCTTGCCCATGGGACAGGTCTCAATTTGGGGCAGTCATTGGTTGCCTTCCCTGCTCTATCTTTGCCCCTGAATATCTTGTAGGCAGGACACATTTTGGGTCAAAGGTTTTGTGGATGGTTTCTTGTTCACTAGGAGTACTTCCTGGCTACAGAAAGTGGTTACTCCTGAATCCATATCCCCTATTGCTAGGATCTCAGCTAGAGTCACCCCTAGAGACCCTATGGGGACTTCCCCTATCCCAGGTCTCTGTCACACCCTAGAGATTGCTTACCCACCCACCACCAATTTCCCTCCCCTGCTCCCCTACATCTTACCTCCCCTCTCCCATCACTATCCTGTTTCCACACAGTTCCCTCCTTATTTCCCCTTCTGAGAAAGATTTAATAATCTTCCCTTAGACCTTCCTTGTTATTTTACTTCTTTGGGTCTGTTGTTTATAGCATGGTTATCCTGTACTTTATGGTTAATATGTTCATAACAGCTTTATTGATAATAGCCAGAAACTGGAAATAACCTAGATGTCTCTCAACGAAGAATGAATAAAGAAAATGTGGTTCATTTACATTACATTAAAAACAAGGACATCATGAATTTCACAGGAAAATGGATGGCACTAGAAAATATCTTCCTGAGTGAGGTAACCCAGACCCTAAAGGATATGAATGATATGTACTCACTTATAAGTGTATATTAGCCAACTAACTTTTAAATAACACTATTATGTCTCAAACCCAAAGAAATTTTAAAAGCATAATACACTAGAATGCTAAAGACCTTTATCACTGACATTTCTAACACAGATGGGTCAGTTTATGGACATAGTGACAGAGCATACAGGATATGGTTACATACAAAGATGTGGCAGTTCTAGAACATGGCAAATGAGTGCTTGTAAGAACATACCTGGAAATATACATTATCCAAAAATGGACAGTGTCACAGACCAGAATCTCCAGCGTTTTAGGTAGCCTGGCTTTCAGTCTTCTTCTAGCGACTTAGGCTCTTGTGGGCAATATGGCGCAAAGAAAGCATTCACACCCATAGTCACTAATAATATCTACAGTTTAGTGTTAGCTCAGAGGGTCACTGCAGTTTAAACTCCAGATACTTGAGTTTGTAGAAAAAACAAAACAACAACAACAACAATTCTTAACACTTAATAAGACATATACTGCTTTCTGTACCTGACTCTGGAATCTATAAAGAGGCAACTGAGAAAAAGAACTATAAACCTTTTCAATCATGGGCAAAGAGTTGAAACTCATTAAGTTTGGGTCAGATGACTCCTCTAGGTCACCAGTCTGCTACAGGGTTTGATTTTCCCTCACTCTAAAAGCAACAGAGGCCATTGAACCACTGAACAGTCCACAGTTGCACTGCAAGGGCAGGGACTAGTCCATCGTCTGACTGACTTACACCTGACCCTAGTTTAGTGTGATGAGCAGTGTCCATAGTTGAATATGTAAGGCTTGTCCGCCTTGGCTTTCAGGTGTACCTTGAAGCTTCTGGTATTTTAGGAGGATGTTCTTCAAACAACTCCCCAGAATCTACCCCTTTACATAATGCTCAACCACCTAAATCTCACAAAGAAAGAGTACAATTCTGGGTTCCCGCCATCTGTCATTCTACAGTTGAACACCTTTCTAAGCCTGTTCTTCATATAAGCACTAAGTGGTTAGCCAGCTTGTACCTCCAGATCACAAAGAGAAATCTCCCCTTTTCATATGCTGAGTTCAGCATTTTTTTTATGCATTATTCTAAAGAGGAGCCTTCGTCTGCTTTGCAGAAGAACTTGGTCCTTCACAGTTTCTTGTCTTTATGCTACATCTATGCCTATTGAATATCACCTCTGCTCCCTAACTAGACAAGGTTTATGACTCCATAAAAGCAAGAGCTGTTCATCTCCAGCATAGCGAGATTGGTGTGTGATCCTCTGCCCATGGCTGCTGAAATCTATAAAGAATGAAGTGCTCTGCAGTTTGAAAGTTTGTTGACTCACGCCATTGGTTTGTCCAACCGCTTTGCAGTGACTTTCAACACTACACAGGTACTTATGGTTGATTTGGGAATGACCAAAGGAAGCACATCCAAGATATTCCTTCAGTTTCCAATGTATTTTCCCCTTGTACTGAACCTGCCTCATTTTTATAGAAATAAAAAAAAATCATAGGCTTATAAATCAAAGATTTCTTGTCTTCTAAGCACTCAGTATAACTGTACCCAAAACTTTGCCCAACAACTAACCACAAATGAGTAGATACCCAACCACTGAATCACTCAGCACCCTGCCCAGCCCAGGACCTGGTAACCACAGCTGGAGATTTCATCTTTTAATCTGAGCACATTTCCTCATCATGGTCCTACAGGAGAAATCTGGGCAAAGCTGAGCTCTAGACACCAATTAGGTAGAGCAAAGCAGAAACCTTATGATTACCTCAGGTTGAAAATGCCAGTGTGTGTCACAACCATGGGATGGGCTTTAGAACACCCACCAATTTTCTTGAGCTGCAAGACACAGTTGTTCTGTCAGCAAGTACGCCACTCGGACACAGGCATTATCATAATGGCTGTTCACTTTACCATTTGTTTCTTTTTAACAAATGGACACGAATTAAATAGTTTATTTGTGGACACTACAAAGCAGCTACTTGTGATTTTAACATTAAAATTCTATGCATATTAATCTTGGTCTAATCTCATTAATAAGTTTTGGATGGTTTAAATGAGACACAGGTGTATTTTGGAGAATATGGGATTTCTCATTTTATGTTCAAAACATCTGCTTTTCAATTCTCCGTGTCAACCACATGTCACAGAGTGAAAGATTAATTCAGAGAAAATGCAAATCTGATGGGAAGAGATGCTGTACGTTTAGACTAAGATGTGTGGACTTCCCACAGTTGCTTCCATGAATCAACCACTTTGCTTCAGTTATTTTCTCGTGCCAGGTTCTCAGGAAGGGAACTAGACGGCATACGATTGCTATTCATTAATTTATCTATTTCTATTCAAGAAACATTTATCAGTATAACATTACTGTTTTATATTGGTGTCATACTAGATGATTATGTAAAAAGTGATATTATGTTCTGGGATACAAAATTACCACTAGAAAAATGTCACAATGAATAAAATATTTGATTAATAAATTATAGTGTATCTTCTTTAAGTTTCTGCCAGAATCTAACACACTAATCTTTTAGGTCAGTCTTCAGTTCTAACTTACTTGCTTGGAACAAGACAGTGCATGCTGTCACTTGAGAACCACAGAAACATAGTAAACACTTTAGTCAAAAGCTTGTAGAAAAATACTAGGTAGAAAAAACTCACTGGCACCTGTGAAGACTGATTTCTTTTCTTTTTTTTTTTACAAGTCCACTGCTCATCTGTTATTTCCTCTTGTGGTGCCAGGATGTATCTAATAATCCTTTAAGCTAATTGTTATATGAAGTAATAATTAAATAGTATAGATGTATATGTATATATATATATATATATGTTGTTCATTTTTATCAATATAAAATATTTAAGTTCAAATTTATGTATTAAGTACTGTTCTCTCAGTTTACTAGAAGAGGAATTAGAGTTATCTCTACTTCACATTATCAACACTAGGGGAAAACCTCACTGTTCACTTTAACTATGATGTCTTGTGTAGGAATGTCATTTCTTGTGCACTGTGTAAAAACATCACCTGTCAATAAAGAGCTGCACAACCTATAAAAACACAAGAAAGAATGAATGGGACATCCAGCAGATAGAGAGGAGCTCTGAGAAAGAATCAGGCATTTGCCACTGAGACTTGAGGGACGTCAGACATATGAAACTGAGGAGAGGTAAACAACCACGTATAAGACATAGAATAGTATAAATGGGTTAACTGAGTTAGGAGTTAGTTGGGGAACAAGCCCAGCTTATAGCCTAGTCATTAATTCCTAAATGAATAAGGCTAAATGGTATTATTCAGGAACTCAAATGGTTACAGTCTTGAAAAATAGACTCTTACCATCTAGTTCTGGTTGGCAACCAAGAACAGTATCAATATCCTGAATGTAATGCTCAAGGAACATCTAGGGTCTCGCTCAGCAACAACTCTCTAGGATTTGGGTCTAAAAGTCTATGGTTTGGGGGAGCAGCATTATGAACCCATGAAGTAACATCTGTTCATGCTTCTTTTATATAATATATTTAGCTAGCTATAAAGTGGTGTCTATATGGCTTTTTCATGTATGCTTGGTGTCTTAATTAAGGTTTTACTGCTGTGAACAGACACTATGACTAAGGCAGCTCTCATAAGGACAACATTTAATTGGGGCTGGCTTATAGGTTCAGAGGCTCCGTCCATTATCATCAAGGTGGGAGCATGGTAGTATCCAGGTAGGCATGATGCAGGAGGAGCTGAGAGTTCTACATCTTCATCTGGAGGCTGCTAGCAGAATGCTACTTCCAGGCATCTAGGACTAGAGTATTAAAGCTGACATGCACAGTGACACACCTACTCCAACAAGGCCACACCTACTCCAAAAAGACCACACCTCCAAATAGTGCTACTCCCTGGGCCAAGCATATACAAACTATTACACTTAGTTCTGGTTAACTGTCCCTATGCTCCATATCCATGTCCACTCCCTGGTCCATCCCTGTTGATAACTTCCCATTCCTAGTATCCCCTTAGTACTTTTATATTACTAGTATATTACTATCCCCCTGCCACCTTTGGACCTCTCCTCCTCCTCTCAGTTTCCATGGTTCCTTTATTGTTTACTCTCCTCTATAAACACCAGCTTAAATGCAGTAATTTAAAAATTCAAATACGTGATCCATGTATATGGGAGAACATTTGTCTTTTGAAACAGGGTTACCTCCCTCAGTGTAATATTTTCTAATTCCGTCCATTTTTCCTGCAAATCTCATGACTTCATTTTTCCTTAGTGCTGAATAGAATTCTCTGTGTAGGTGAATCACAGATTCATTATCCACTTTTCAGCTGATGGGCACCAAGGCTGATGCCTTCTTCCTAGCTATTGTGAATATAGCATCAATGAGCTTGGATGAACAGGATCCTCTGAGACCCAGGAATCTTTGCCCTAGTTATATGGTAGTTATATTTTTGGTGTTTGGAGACATCCTCATCTTTAACTTTTAACATTGTGTTATTTTGTGCAGTATAATTATTGCTTAGAAATTTGTTATTAAGAATTTAACACTGGTTTCTGTGGATCCCTAACTCTACAACACACAACAGACATATACATGATTGCACATGCACGTGTGTGCATGCACACACACATACACACACACACCACAAATACACATACACACACATACACCACAAACACATACATACACACACATACACATGCACACACCACAGACACACACCACAAACACACATATAAACACACATACACAACAGACACACATACACACACCACAAACACATATACCCACACATACACATGAACACACCACAGACACACACACACCACAAACACACATATAAACACACATACACATACAGACACACATACACACACACCACACACACACATACACACATATACACATACACACACCACAGCCACACACACACATACACACACCACAAACACACACACACATACACATGCACACATCACAGACACACACACACACACTGAGCAAACCATAAGGAGCAATCCAGGAAACAGTGTTCCTCCACAGCCTCTG
The DNA here is from genome assembly GCA_028551405.1 of Uromys caudimaculatus. Lineage (NCBI taxonomy): Eukaryota > Metazoa > Chordata > Mammalia > Rodentia > Muridae > Uromys > Uromys caudimaculatus. The sequence continues at coordinate 6,933 of JAPYYD010003726.1, read as the reverse complement.
CTTCAAGGTGTCAGCCTTGAAATAGTTCATAGGAGCTGAGTTTTGTTTCCAGAACCCATGCAGTTCACAACTGCCAGAAATTCCAGTTTTAGAGTATCTGATGAACTCAGATGGCATCCTGGGACACCTATATGCACATGGTACACAAACTCACACAAATTCATATATATAATTTGCATATATGTGTTTATATATGTGTGCATATATATGCATATATGTGTATATAAGTCTGTATATATGCAAATAAAAATAAATCTTTTTATAATATTTTTATTAATTTTTTGAGAATATCACACATTATATTTTGAACAGAGTCACACTCATCTCTCTGAACTCCTCCCATACCCCCACCTCACCCCCCACACACACCTCCTATACTTTTCCAACATGGTTCAGGGTTGTTTTTCTGTTTTATTTTTCTTTCTTTGCCAATCAAGTCCAGTTTGTGTTGGCTAGCTTATCTTGGGAGTGGAGTCAGGCTTCAGACAGACCTACAAGGTGTCCCTTCATTAAAGAAAAGTAAGTCTTCCTTTCCCAGAAGCTACTGAATGACAATGGCTTCTCAGCTAGTGGTGGGAGGATGTGCTCACCTTCCATGGTCTGGGTAGGGATTTTTGCCCAGGTGGAGCATCCCAAGACTCAGGCATGGTATGCCAATCACTGTGAGTTCATATGTGCACCTTCCCTGCTGCGTCTGACAAACATTAATATTCCCCTGGTGCTATAAGCTACCTCTGGCTCTCATGAGCTTTTAGTCATTCTCGCATGAAGATTCCCTTAGCCTTTTGGGAAGGGGTGTGATATATGTGTCTTATTTAGGGCTGAGCATTATGCAGACTCATATGATATTATTGATATGACAAACTTATAGAAGGATGCACAGTTTACAGATTGGCTGGGTCAGGGTAAGGAGGTGTCACAAGGCACGTGCATATGGTTATAAAGTGACAGGAAAAAGGGTTGTTGTGACAAAAGAATCTTGATTGTGGTTGTTGACATCATGGTTTGATGTGACCATTTAGGAAATCTCAGTAAACACTATTTATGCTTTTCATACCATATCTTGCAATGCATGCAAATCTATAGTTATTTCACAATTAATACTTCATAATGAAATTAAGTGGATGGAGAGAACTGTTTTCTGTGTCAATACCACCTGCAGTGAAATGATGGTGAAGAGGGTGTACCTCCATACTCTCATGCTCTTTGTCTTCTTGACGGACACTACTGCTTTTTAGTCCAAGCAATCTTGGATTCTTTGCTGCTTTAGCCCTCCCCAGCTTAGCAGGGGAGACAGAATCCTAAGCAATGCTCCTTAAGACCCTGAACTCTGTCTCCTTGCAGTGGTCCACCATGAGGGTGTTCCTGACCACCTTCATGCTCTTACTTAGACAATTTTGATTTTTCCACTAACAGGTCTGTGAATTTGACATAGGTAAAGGTCAGGCCACACTTAGGCTACCCATGGCCCTTTAAAATGCCACAGTGCCAACAGAATATCAGGAAGTATATGCCAGGCACATCAATGGGCTCTGAGGATCACACAGCATTCTTGGGTGCTGGATTTGTCTTCCACAGTGGCTAGGACATCATAACCATCTATAAATGCTAGACCGTCCATGATAATTCTCCTTCCCAGATGTCCTGGTTTGGCAGTGAAATTTATTATTACATGTAGAGTTGGCTTTGCATATTAGTCTGTCAGAGTCCCTAGAATTTATCACAGTCTGTTTTTGTTGCTCCTATTTTGTTTTGTTTATCTTTCTGCAGCTGGTATGCCTGGGAGGAATACTATCCCTTCTATTTACACAACAAACTGAAGGTATATAAAGGGACAAGAAACAGGTGCTGCCATCCCAGAATAGAATTATCACATTTGTGAGCATTCTGACTCTCTTTGGGAAGAAAACTTGTGTGCCTCAGTTTACCATACATAGTACACAGACTTTCCTAGAATAATCATCTCTACACATCTCTCTGCTTCAGGTTTCACTCTGACTCCATTCAATTCCTGTGGTTCCCAATACTAAAATATGCAGTCAAGACCCTTAACTGTGTATTTCCTGTATACTTCACACCTTATTTTGAATGAATTGTGTTGTGTATTTTCACAACTTCAACCTTTGTCTATATTTTATTCTCAGCTAGGAATACCATTTCTCACTATCTTTTCCAGTAATTAAACTATTTACCACGTAAAACTCATTTTGTTCTTCCATATACAAGCCAGGTGCTCTCTTAAATATTAGTAGTATAAGCTATGCTGTACCTATTATGTCTGTTCTGTGTCTGCTTCTCTGTGTCTTCTAATACTTAGTGACATCCTCAGGAAAGGAAGAGGGAGAATATTGTCATAGAATATTGTTATTGGCAGAACTGGAATTATGGTTGAATAAATTTATGGAGTTGGTCCTACTATAATCAGGGGTCTGTGCTACTTAAATGACTTTAGATAAGCACTCTGATTTATTTTAATGTTACATTAAAAATGTGATCCCATTCTTTGCCATATTTTTAAGAGAAACAAAATATTTACTTCTTTCTCAGGGATATAAAAGAATTAGAGGATTCTTAAAGATTCCAAAGAAAGGTAATACTGCAAATTGATATGAAACAGCAAGTGGAGCTAATCAAATTGCAAAATATCAAATATTTAGCATCAAAATGATCTGAGTTTATTGAAAATTGAAGTTTAGAGATCTGGGACTTGAGGCTCAACTGTTTTGAACAGATTTCTTGATACTCCCTTGGATTTATCTCATTGGTATTGGAAACATCACTGTGGATATATTAACAAGGAAGTGAAGGACCACAGTTTTCACTCAGCTCTTATATTTAAGATGCAGAAATACAGACACCCCCCGTCCCAAGAAGTGGGTTCTCTGCTGAGTTACAGGCATAGAAATTTGGCAAAACAAATGTGGGCGTTTAGGGAAATAATGGTTGTAAAGAACATTAGACCACAGCAAACCTGACAGATGATGTCTGAGAATCCTAGACTGTGGGGCAGTGGTCAGTGGCAGGCACTCTGACACCCTGTTGAGCATAGGCTGAAAATTCTGGGAGACCGCGTGAAATTTCCACTAGGGACTAGATTATGTTTTTGGCCGACACTCCCAGAAGACTCTTGTAAAAACAGCCACAGCCTTTACAACCCCTATATAGGGAGAGGCCTAGCATGTGAGATTTGTCATGTAGAAAGCAACTCTGAGGCCTCCCACAAGCAAATGAAGCACTACAAAGTCCCCAGACCAAGCCAATGGAAAGTATTGGTTGCCAAACCTCTGACCCCTCCCAAACAGTATATCGGAACATCCTGACCTGTGTAGCCTCCCTGCTCTACCTACCTGCCCTGCCCACTTCTGCCCGTGCCCGCCACCCACCATCCAGAAGGAATAAAGGTGCTAAACTGCTTTGGTGTCTGAAAGCTTTTGTCCAACGAGCTGTAACACTTTTGGCCCGGGGAAGAGATCCGCTCTTGGGGCTGAGTGGTGGGGCGTGCACCGACAGCAGCTGCAGATCTTGCAGGGATCGCGCTGCGGCCAGGACCTGACTCAGCGCAGGGCGGCAAGTGACCAGGACCAGGAGATTCCGACCCCGCTTGTACTCCCTCTCTTGTCAGAACCCTTACATTCAGCTGGGCCAGAGAACCCCGAGGAAGGCTCCCCCTGCCGCAGCCCAACAACTGGTGCAACCAACATGGGGCTCGATAACAACCTGACTGCACTGAACGGATACTGCGGAAGGGTAAGCCTCCCAAAATCAGACCTGTCCTTTCCTGCTGTCCTTTCAGTAGGAGCCATCGTGTGAATTTAGATAAGCTGAATGACCAATTGAAGCCTTCTGGCCAGATCTACTCTCTGGTATTGGCTGAAGGTTCCTATAGCCTCTGTCTGGATTCCAATGGCCCAAATGGGTGGTGGCAAAGACTCTATCTAACTTCTCTTAAAAACAAGAAAAACTGGTAATGCAGCAACCAGATAAAAGCCAAAGGGCAGTTGCCAGATCTCAAATCTGTGGAAAGGCTTAATGTTTTGGGCCTCTGTGGAATCCCCCAAAGTCAATAAGCCAAGGGAACGTTCCCATTGGACAAAGCGTTTCTCCTCTTTTCTGTCATGGGAAGCTCACAATCACACAAAAACTCTCCCCAGGCCAGGGAAATTCGTGCCCTTCTAAAATCCCATGGAATAAAAATAGCCAAAAAACAAGCTTCCTGGTTTTGGGAGGAAGTCCTTAAGATAGCACAAAGCATGGCCAATGATAACCTCTATAGCCCGGACTCATGGGCCTGAGTAGCTTCTCTCATTAAAAACAGAGATACCCAAGAAGGAAAAACACCCTCCCATGATTTTCTGCCAATCTTAGTTGCAATTCGGCAATGCATAGGTCCGTCACCTAAAGTAGGACAGGCTGATAGCAACACAGCTCCTGAGCCTCCTCAATCAGAGGAACCCAAGAATCAAGGACCTAAGATCCACCCTATCTCAGATCTCGCAGCCCTTACCCAACTGCTAAGGGAAATAGCATCCATTTACCAACTCCTCCCCCCTTATGCCCTGCAGGAAACAATAAACAAACCTTCTGCTCCTCCAGCCCCTCCCTCTCCCACTCAAGAGCAAGGCTCCATTAACAAAACAAAGGAACTTCTGCCTGCCTCTCCCCCTACTGCACCTCCCCCGATCCAACCTGAGAGAGTTTTCCCTCCTCCCCCTTCTACCACCCAACAGCTTTGTAAAGTCCAAGATTCTTGCAAAAACTAACCCCGCCTCCCATGCTACTCAGCAGTCTGACACAGAGCTAGAAATCCATAATGCTCAAGCATTCCTGGTTAATATCAACCCCAGTCTAGCTAAACCACTCAATTGGTACCCACTCCAAGCCTCAGACTTAAAAGAACTCAGGCAGGCAGTGAAGGAAGAGGACATCCATGCACCCTGGACAAAATCTCTTCTACATGTTGCCAACTTAAACACCCCCCAAGACTGGAAGGATATTTGCCGTTCTTCCTTTCCTGGCCCAATGTTTTTGGAGTGGGAAGCCTTATTTAGAGATGAATGCCTTCAACAAGTGAGGCAGAATCAGGACAGAGGTGACACCCCATGGGATTTTAATGAACTCTTTGGCCAGGAAGAGTTTTCTACTGGGGCTAGGCTGACTAATCAGCCTGCATGTTATTATGAGCAAGTTAAATTATGCACGACCCAGGCCTGGGAAAGACTGACCCCGCCCTCAGGACCACAAGATCCTGCCTCCTCCCTGCTCTCTCTCCATCAAAAGCCGGGAGAACCTTTATCTGATTTTATTCTTAGAACTAAACTGAGTCTAGAAAGAAAAATCCCTAACCCCGTGGCCAGAGAACTCATCAAAACAATCGTATGGGAAGGCATGACATCTGAATCCAGACTGGCTTGCCAGGGTCTCCGGGAGGAGCATCACGATAGGTGGATTGTGGCTACTTGAAATATAGGGACAACGTCGCACCCGACAGCATCTATGGTTCAGGAATTTGTAGCAGCAGTAAAAACAGAAGGAATCTGCTTCAATTGTGGAAAGGCAGGGCATTGGAGGAATGAATGCCCATAGAACTCTCCCCCCATAACAGACTCTAACCCCACTAAGTATATCTGTCCCTGCTGTAGAAAAGGTTTCCCCTGGAGGAGACACTGTACTGCTGCATATGATAAGGATAGTAAGCCTCTAAAGCCTTTAAACTCCAGACGTGGAAGCCCTCAGCCCTGACATTAAGAGAGACAGATACTCCCATAGAAGCCTTGTGGGTGTCCAGCTTTACAGAGGGCTCCCATCCAAAACTAACCATTAAAATAGATAATAAACCATTCAAATGTCTTATTGATATGGGAGCAGACAGGACAATTTTAAGACAACAAGAGATCCCATGTGACTGGCAACTAATCCCTGGGCCCCAGCTCCTAGGCATGGGGGTACCTCCCATGCATTTATCCCCAAGCAGGCCTACAGGTGGGAAGATTCAATGGAGCTACTGGCCTCATATGCCCTCTGGTGACTCAGGTAACCACCAACCTTCTAGGGAGAGAAATCTTACAGGCCTTAGAGGTGGTTCTTACTACCCAACCAGAAAGAGACCACATTACAATAGAGGATATTACCTGTAAAGAAAATAATACCCAAGGAGATCCTAAATACCCTCCTCCAAATCACCCCTAATTCTAGGGGCCACTGTTAAATTTAATACTCCCTGCCTCGATTGACTCTCCAATGAAGCCATCTGGGTCCCACAGTGGCCTCTATCAAGGGAGAAGCTTAGAACCCTCACACAGCTGGTAGAAGAACAGCTATTGCTACAGCACATCCGCCCCTCCCACAATCCATGGAACACCCCTGCATTTGCTATAAAAAGGAGCTCAGGGGGATAGAGATTATTACAAGATTTGAGGGCAATTAACAAAACCATGCGAGTCTGGGGCTCCCCACAAAGAGGGCTACCCCACATCTCAGCCATTCCTGCCAATGTACCCTTATTGGCAATAGACATAAAAGATTGTTTTTTCTCCATCCCTCTCCATCCCAGAGACTGTGAATTTTTTGCATTCTCATTACCCCCCATTAACAATTCCGGCCCAGCCTCATGATACAAATGGACTGTCCTCCCACAGGGAATGGCTAACAGTCCAACCATTTGTCAAGGGGCTGTAGCCACTGCATTAAAACACCATTTAAGGCGACAGCAGATGCTGGCGAGGATGCGGTGAAACAGGAACACTTCTCCACTGTTGGTGGGATTGCAAGCTGGTACAACCACTCTGGAAATCAGTTTGGCGGACCCTCAGAAAAATGGACATAATACTACCTGAGGACCCAGCTATACCTCTCCTGGGCATATACCCAGAAGATGCTCCAACATGTAATAAAGACACATGCTCCACCATGTTCATAGCAGCCATGTTTATAATA
>JAPYYD010003725.1:0-13823 GCA_028551405.1 Uromys caudimaculatus | reverse complement strand
ATAGATATAGATATATAGGTATAGGTATATATCCAGAATCCTCCCTCCTCTCTTTCTCTCTCTCTCTCTCCTTTCCTCACTCCCTCTAACAGGTACTCTGGATCTCAAAATTATTGTCAGGAAAGAAATATTTGCTGAGAACCTACTCCTCCTCCCATCTTGGATAATATTCCTCAACACTTGCCATGGATGCTGGGTCTTAAATTCCTGGGCTACATCTAAGTGAAGAGAAAAAAGTTCAAATGCACAGTATGGCTGATTCTGATGTGCACTGTAATGTGAGAATAGCCATTGTTGACTATGAAGTTTTTACTCCTGGCCCGGGGGATATTAATCTTGATAGAATCCTGAGAAGTCATCTAGATCCCTTTCTCTTTGATAAGAAGGAGACTGAGGCTCACAAGCAGGAAGCAGTGGACCAGGGCCACACAGCACAGTAGTAGCACTTCAAGTGTGCAGAGCTCTCTGCTTCCTCCTTTCATTCCTTAGTGCTTTCGCATCTCTGAGATTCTTCCCTTTTTGTCTCTCAGTCTGAGGATTCATTGAGAGGGGCCTCATTGACTTAGTTAGAAACTAAGTAATATGTATCACCAGAAACAGGCAGTTCTGTCATGTGTCCTCCACTGGTCTTCCTCACATTCAGCCTGTTGATGCTTACTTTTGTAAAAAGCTCATACTTACATGATACGAGAATTGTGAGGATAATGGGGTCATCTGACCAAAGTCAGCTATCTTGAATATAAAGAACTTGTGTGACCTCTTTTCTCAGGAAGGAGTTACAGGAGTAGCTAATGGAGTTTCCCGGTATCTGACTCCTTAACCAAGCATACAGGGCTGATCCTGGGCTCCTGAAGGGACAGAGTAGGAAGTATGAACATAGAAGGACTCACTAGGAATCTTGAGAGCAAAATTTAGCAAATAAATACAGAACAGTTAAATGTCATCTCAGACATTTTTGAGACATATTTATGTCTTATGCAGTATTGAGATATTTACACTAAAAAATTCATTGCCAATATTAAATTTGCTTCTAATTGGGTTTCTTACATTGTATTTGAAATCCTGTGTAACACAACAAAGACAGCTCTGTTGTACCTGAGTTGCAGCAGCACCACCTGCTTTCAATATGTTCTAGTTGAAAGAAATACTTACTTGTTGAAGATCTCTCAGAGGTTCTGGACCAGGCACACACACACACACACACACACACACACACACACACACACACACACACACACACACACTAAGGATTTTCTTCCTTGGAGAATTATATTCCCCAAGGGACAGCTTTAAATAAGCAAAACGACTCTTTTAACAAATGCAAATTAAATTCTGTGCTAAATACCTTGTGATGCAGGGATAAATTAACAATGGTTCCTGTTCTGAAAACTGACCAACAAGACCAGTAGGATTTAAATCATATAATTACAGTAAAACTGGGTAAGTGCTAGACAATAAAGGCTATAAGACTAGGGCCCAAATGAGTCTGTTTGCAATTCTATCCCCAAAGTTTGCAGATGGATAGTACTCAATAAATAGTAGTGGGCCATGATAGTGAACAAAGGAGGATACCACCAACAACTGTGGAGGATACCACTGTGGGGTCAGATGACTCACCAAGGGAGACAAGATGATAAAAGGGGCAGTTCAAAATCAGCAGAAAAAGTCTAATCTAGGACAAGATGTAGAAATACCCCAGGCAGATAGACAGGAGAGCCTTCTTGACAGAGCAATAGCATGAACCTAGCACTCCAGAGAAGAGGGACAATCTTGCAGAAGTCAGGAATAAAGTAGAAAAAGTAGAGGGCCAAGATGTCTGAACTTTATTGCTAGAGGCTTTTACACAAAGAAGTGACATGACCTCCAGGAGATCTCTCCAGCATTAACATGGAAGGTAAACTATCATGTAGGACAGAAGAGAAGAAACTACTACCATAGCCTAGCTATGATGGATTTTTAAATGTATTAGGGAATATGTCTGTGGACCTCTCATGGACTCCCTGTGGATGTCTTCACCTGTCCCCTCCTGTTTGTAATTTCCATAGTCCATGAAAGGGTCAATGCTGGTGAGAAGGATAAATCGGGGAGGAAAGGGAGGTGAGAAGCAGTCCAAAATAAACTTCCTTCACTACCTCATCTTGCCTAAAGAGATCCCAGATGTAGCATGAGGAGGACAAGAATGAGGCCCTAGAGCTTCCTCTCCGAGAGGGAATATTCACACTGGTTGGCACAGCCCAAGCTCTTCTTGCTCTGAAGGCTGGACTTCATCCTGTGTCCAGCAAGCATGGACCTGGGAGATGTGTTGGGATGCAGCAGACCTTTCTTGTCTGGAGATGATCCAGAGGCAGATTTCACAGACATCATCAAAACCTCTGATGAAGAAAGAAACTAGAAAACCAGAATGGGACATTAATCCTGGGTTTATCCCCCATCTCCTTTCCAGAGGCTTCCTCAGACATCCTACTGCTCTATTTAGGGTCACTAGACTCTGAAGGCAGAATTAGAGTGGTCTACTTTAAATAAACTTTTTTTAAACTTTATATATTTTTTTAACTTACAGATATATACATGTACATCATATATATCAGAGCATTAGTGGTGCATGCTCAGGATGCACTCAGGATCAGGTAGATCTCTGTGAGTTAGAACCCAGCCTGGTCTACTTAGTGAGTTCCAAGCCAAGGCTATTTGATAAACACTGTCTCAAAAAAGAAAAGAAAACTACAGATATATGATGGATTAGGTATATGATTGATAGATAAATTAGATAGATAGATAGATAGATAGATAGATAGATAGATAGATAGATAGATAGATAGATAGTAGAAGGTAAATTAATTGGAAAGAGAAAAGGAACCCTCAGGAAGGAAAGAGACCAAGGAAGGTAATATGGAGTGTCATAATGAAGCCCTTTATTTTTCATGGTAAATCTACACTAATGAAGGAAAACATGCATACAAATATGTGCTTGGTAGAAGCCACCTCGTGGCTGAAATATGAGTTTCTTGATTAATAAATAGCTTCCTAAATATTATTAATCAAATGAGACATCCTATGTGAGCAAACCCAGAACACAACATATGAGGTGGAATTCCTGTACTTGCCTCACTCCTCCATTCCTGAACTGATGGGAAGGTTTGTCTGCACCCTGGAGGACTGTCTGGTCTTTCCTTGATTCAGTCACATGAGCAATATTTTCTGGACACAAAAATAAGCCAGATGCCAGAGAGGTGCTGGAGAAACCATGGCAAGAAAAACAAGAATAATCCCAGCATCACAGAAGTTTCACTCTTCTGAAGGAAACAGATAATAATTAATCAGATGGGAAACTGTAAAAACAATACAAGTAATGAGTACCATTAAGGAAGGGAGCCCACTCAGGAAGTTATCCCAAAGGTACAAAGAGATGGCACCTGGGACTGGCACACCATGGCAGTAGTGAGGCCAAAGGGAAGGCTGGGGGCCTTACTTTCTTGCCAACTCATTTCCCAGAAATATCAATTCCCAAAACCCAATGTAGTCAGAATGGGAATTGGAGGGGAAGCCTGGCTTGCTTCCTGGTCTAATTTCCAGCTGTTGTCCAGCATCCTTACCTCAAAATAAATAAAGCGCCAGACAGACTGCTACTCCAGCATTCTACACAGCTACCGAGGGAAAGCTGACCTTGTTCCAGTGCCACCATGAAATTCTTCACTGTCCTGCTATTTGCCAGCCTTGCTGCCACCTCTCTTGCTGTCCTGCCTGGTAAGTGTGCCTTTCTTTCTGCTCTCCTTAGTCTCCTACAGGCCATGGGGCTGTCAGATAAGCAACATTACCACCCTTGTGGAGAGATGATAAGACATGGAATGAAAAAGCCACAGCTGGAAGTATGTATGAAGACATATAGCCCCTGAGTCCAGGAACCCAGAAAGCCAGGGCTGGGTTCAGAGGCTAGACTGAACCCATAACAGGGCAGACTATCGGTCAACAAAGATTCTGTTAGATCCTATCACCAGAGGCTGGTTTAGCATAACCCAAGTAAAATCACTGCTTTAGACCTCCTTAGCTCCCTTGGTACAATGAGAGCAAGATGCACACACCACATCAAGTGCTATTCATAGCACTCACTCTGTACCATATAGTTCCAGGGACTTAGAATACACTAATAGCTTACAAAAAGACCTCTGTCATCATTGAAATTTCATTAGAGGAGGAAGAAAAAATAATCATACTGAAAAGATTACACAGTATTTTAGAATGCTAAGGGAAGTGTAGAGAAGAGAAGCATACAAGACTAGCTAGGCATGGTGGTGCACACCTGCATTTCCAACACTCAGAAAACAGAAGCAGGGAAGTCATGCACATTCCAGGCCAACTAGAACTACCAAGCAAAACCCTACCTAAGGCAAACAAACAACAAAGAGTAAGGGAGGTTGAGGAAGCTGCAATAAGGAAGCTGAAATGACCAATTCACATGTTAAACTGTCTTGAGATCTCTGGAGATTTTATCTTCTCTCCTCAGGGTCCAAAAATGAACTCTACATGAAGCCTCAGTCCACAGATGCCAGTAAGTCTCATGAGAGCATCTTTTAATTGTTGGTGGTAAAAGACTAGAAAGTAAATGGTATTAGGAGAAAGTGAGCAAACAGTCCTTCCTACTGTTGGCCTTAATTCTTCCTGGTGCACTGACTGTCCATAGATCTGGGGGGTCAGGAACCTTTTGTACAGCACTCGTGCTATATAGTCATTGGAAATTGGAATGGGGACAGCATCTCACACCCAAGTGCTGGCAGGTAATGTTTCAGCTCACCCAGAGACAAGTAGGGGGTCTCTTCAGTTATAGGCACTGCATCACGCAGCCCAAAAACCTTAAACATTGACAGGTTCAGTTTTGTAGATTAACTGTAAACATAGTTTAATCGTGAGCTAACTTCCCAGATTAACCTGGGAGAAGTCTGAGAAGCTAAAGGAGAAAAATACTTGGTGTTCAGAAGAAAGAACCAAGGTTAAGAAGCTCCTCATATAAGCCAAGCAAAGGGAGAGGTGTTTGCAAATGGCTCTTAATTGAGAAGATGGATTTTCCTGGGGTTAGAGTAGCAGAAATTCTTAATCATGGCATTAGAAATCTAACCCATGCCTTTGAGGAGCTCAGAGATATGAATGCTAGCATAGGACCCCAATGCTACTATAGATCAGTTAGGCAATTACTCAAGACTAATGCACCATGTGAAAAGACACTGTTTCTCCCAGATTTCTCTGCCCCTCACTCCCTACATGTCCTTGGTTCCAGCTGCCCAGTCCACTCCCACCAGCCACACCAGCAAGGAGAGTACTTTCAGTAAGGACCTTTCCAAGGAGCCTTCCATCTTCAGAGATGGGATGCTTTCTGAAGATAATGTGGTGATAGAATCTACCAAACCAGAGAGTCAAGAGGCCCAGGACAGTCTCAAGAGTGGGTCATCTCAGCTGGAAGAGACAACAAGACCCACCACCTCAGCTGGTATGAGCCAGGGAAGAAGGAAAATGTCTGGGGAGGTGGTAAGCAGAGGAAGGCAGGGCAGACAGTAGCTTGTATAGAAAGGAGGCTCTACAAAGGAAACAGAAATCCTAGAAGGACAAATTTTAAGTGTAAACCAACTGCCAGTACTGCAGGAAGCTGTTGGGGTGGGAGGAAGAAGGTGTGAATGGGAACCCACCATAACTGGACATTTCTATCTTCAAATTACAGCAACCACCTCAGAGGGAAAACTTACCAAGTCAAGCCAGACAGTGGAGAAAGAACTGGGTAAAATAATTGAAGGATTTATAAATGGTGCAGAAGACACAACCCCTGGCGCCAATGGTATCATGAAGCCATGAAGACAAAAATGCCTAACCACTAAGTCCCATGCTAGTTGGTCCCTTTATCACCCACATTCTGCTCATCTGACCACCACCTCTTGGTCTGCCCTTTGATGTCTTACATTAAAGTATCAAAACCTAAATCCAGCTCTCTGGTGACTTTGTCAGGCCAAACCTCTCACCCTCCTCAGCTTACAAGCCTGTTTAATCTCCCCATCCAAAACATCCTCTGCAAAAACCTGATCCTTGTCATCCTTCTGCTCCTCCAATATGGACAACCTCCATTCCTATTCACCCACTGTAGTCTGCCTGCTCCCACACACCAGCCCATTATAGTTGCTCTCCCAAAGGATACATACAATGGGCCTCATGGCTGTTTCTTAGTTCTGGTTTTTCTACTCTGTCCCTGAAAGAATGGAAACAACTATCTCCTCTAGAATCTTCTCACTAACTTTCTTGGACATTGCCACTCTTCATTATTCAATCTCCCTACTCCTTTTCTGAACTGTTTGGTATCTAATCTAAATCCCATCCTGTACTCTCTTGCCTTCACCTCTCTTTAGGTTTCCAATAGCCTCATCTGTCAAAACTTCTCATTAACCCACACAGCTAGCATCCACCAAGTGCCTGTTAGGCCTGCCTACCTAATTTGCTCTGACTTCCCTGCAACCCTAAGCAGTTTTCATTGTGAATGCATATAAAACATGGAGAAATGAAAACAAAGGTAAAGAAGATTGCCTTTGCAAGAGTAGGGAGGATAGTAGAAAGAAGAAGCATCTCTGCTCTTCAAAATCCTATCCCCAGCACACATGAAAGAAAGCTCAAGAGATTAACAGAGTAACTAAGCTGCTGCAATGCAGGGTTGGCACTCTTTGGGCTGAGAAAAGTCTGAAAGAAATATGCCCAAATCTGAAACCACATAAAAATCACCTCTTTCCCTTCTGGCTTTTCTCTAGAGTAGGAAGACCTTTCTTCCAGCTTCCTGATACTCTCCATTATCTCAGCTGTAACTATATGCCAAATAAGACAGAAGGACCAACCCAGAGTCTTCCTGATGCCAAAGTTTATGATATGTCAACTGTACCAATAAACCCGAAATGTGTAGCTTCCTGGATAAGAGACCTCAGGATAAGGGACTTTCCAATCTCCTCAGTCCACTCACTGTACCCCTGCTAACTCCCTGAATCACAGAGTCAAAGCTGAAAAAGCCACTAGCAAGCACCTAAAAATTTTTTATCTGGACCACCCCCCGTCCCCTCTGGTACTCCTGTGAGGAAAGGATGCATAGGAGGGAAAGACCCCAACACAGAATACCCTCCTCTTTTTCCTAACCATTAGTAAGCCTGTAGGATGGATGAAAAGACCAACATCAGAACAGTCCCCACTTTCAATGTTTGGCCATTTTTGATCAAATATCTAAGAAAATGACCCATTGATCTGGCTCTATTTCTGAATGCTTTTTGTGCATTTAATCATTTAATCTGTTTCATTTGGAAAAAGTGAATAAAGATTCTCACCCCCATGCTTTGTATCCTCCTGGAACCATTCAGAGAACCAGCTAACTGTGGGCCCCAGGGCCTCTGAGGTAGATCTAAATAAGACAGGAATTGACTCCAGAAATTTACAGTGCCTTAGACTCTACTACCTTCTCCTCCACCTCTACCTCATCAGGTCAGTAGCTCTACTCAACACAGCTTACTTGAGGGATACAAAATAAGCCCTATGTAGCAGTAATAAAACAGCAAACAGCTCAACACTAGTGACCCAAAACCCCCTAAAATTTAGCATAAGCCCCCTTTTAATTTCAAAGGAAACAAATAACAGAATTCAATATACCCTCTTTTAAACCAAAACACAGCTGCTCAACCAGAGGCCACACCAGCAGCCAGAAGTCCAAGAAGGCCACCCACCCATGGACCTCCCCAGCTTTCTCAGTGACTCCCACCCTATCCTCAATGCCCTTTCCTCTTCACCCTGTCCCAGATTCCAATTTGATCAGAGACCCTCTGCTCAACCAGAAGCCACTCTGGCTGCCAGAAGTCCAGCCCCCAATTCAGGTTGAAACCCCCTGCTCAATCACAGGTCACACTTGCCAGAAGACCAGAGAAGAATAAAAAACAAAATAATACAAAACAAAACAAAAAACAAGCAACAAAACGTCCATCCAACAAAGACAAACTCAGAAATCAACACATAGACCTATAATCACCTGAAACCCAGATGACACCAGCGTAGAAACACAATCAGCAACAGCCAAGGCAGTATAGCCATCCTACCACGGCAAGCCCTGAATATTCCAACACAGATGAGGAACAAGAAAAAGACCTTAAAACCAACTATATGAAGATAATAAAGATCCTTTAAAAGGAAATGAATAAATTCCTTAAAGAAATCCAGAAAAAGACAAACAAAAATCTAGAGCAATAAACAAATACCTTAAAGAAAGCCAAGAAAAAAGCAAACAGTTGAAGGAAACAAATAAAACTGTTCAAGTTATGAAAATGGATATAGACACAATAAAGAAAGCACAAACTAAGGGAATTCTGGAAATAAAAAATTTAGGAACTTGAACAGGAACTACAGAGGCAAGCTTCACCGACAGAATACACAAGATGAATGAAATGCACTCAGGCATTGAAAAGACACTATGGAACAAATGAATACATCACTCAAAGAAAATGTTAACTCTAAAAAAACTCCTGATACAAAACACCCAGGAAATCTGGCACACCAAACCTAACGAAAAGACCAAACCTAACAGATATAGGAATAGAGAAAGGAGAAAATCCCAGCTGGAAAGCCCCAAAAATATTTTCAACAAAATCACAGGAAATAAAAATGTTCCTAACCTAAAGAAGGAGATGTTTATAAAGGTACAAAAATCATACATAACACCAAATAGGTTGAATCAGAAAAGAAAGCCCCCCTTGCCACATAATAATCAATACAGGAAATGTACAGAACAAAGAAAGAATATTAAACACTGCAAGGGAAAAGACTAAATAACATATAAAGAGAAACCTATTGGAATTACATCTGATTTTTCAATGGGGACTCTAAAACCAAAAGGGCCTGAACATATGTGCTGCAGACTCTAAGAGACCACAGATGCCAGCCCAGACTAGTATCCCAGCAAAACTTTCAGTCACCATAGATGGAGAAAAGATATTTCATGATAAAGCCAAATTTAAACATTTATCTACAAAGCCAGCCCTACAAAAGATACTAAAAGGAAAACTCCAACCCAAGGAGGTTAACTAAACCCATGAAGACACAGAAAATAAATGATCTCACACCAAGAAAACCAAAAGAAGGGAAACATACACGCACAACAACAACAGCAAAATAACAGGAATTAACAAACATTGATCATTGATATATCAGTTTCCCAATAAAAAGACACTGATTAACAGAGGGGTTGTGAAAACAGGATCTATCCCTCAGTTGCAAACAAGAAACATATATCAACATCAAAGATAGAAAATATTTCAGAATAAAGGGCTAGAAAAAGATTTTCCAAGCAAATTAACCTAAGAAGTAAGCTGTTGTAGCCATTTTAATATCAAGCTAGATGGAGAAGGACAATTTATACTTATCAAAGGAAATTCACAAAGGTGACCTTTCTATTCTTGCCCCAAATGCAAGGGCACCTACGTTTGTAAAAGAAACATTACTAAAGCTTAAATTACATATTGACCCTCACACACTGATAGTGGGAAACTTAAATACCCCACTCTCATCATGGACAGGTCATCCAGACAAAAAACTAAAAAAAGAAAAGCTGGAGCTAACAGGTGTTATAAATCAAATGGACCCAACCTATTTTTACAGAACATTTCACCCCAACTCAAAAGAATACACCTTTCTCTCAGTACCTCACAGAATTTTCTCTAAAATTGACCACATACTCAGACACAAAACAAATTTCAACAGATCAAAGAAAATAGAAATAACTCCCTGCATCCTATCAGACCACCATGAGTTAATGCTGGATTTCAACAACAGAAAGTTTACAAACTCACAGAAACTGAATGACTACTGGGTAGGGTAGAAATAAAGAAAGAAATTAAAGTTTTCCTATAATCCAATGAAAATGAATACACAACATACCCAAACTTATGGGATACAATGTAAGCAGTACTAAAAGGAAAGTTCATAGCATGAGCATGCCTACATAAAGAAATTGGAGAGATCTCAAACTACCAACTTAACACCACACCTGAAAGCTCTAGAACTAAAAGAAGCAAGCACACCCAAGAGGAATAGATGGCAGGAAATAATCAAGCTGAGGCTGAAATCAATAAAGTAGAAACAAAGAGAATACAAAAAATTAATGAAACAAAGAGTTGGTTCTTTGAGAAAATCAACAACATTGAAAAACTCTTATCCAAACTAACTAGATGACAGAGAGAAATCCAAATTAACAAAATCAAAAATGAAAAGGGATATAGTAACAGACACTGAGAAAATCCAAAGATTCACTAGGTATTCCACCAAATTGGAAAATCTAAAAGAAATGGATAATTTTCTCTCTATACCACTTACCAAAATAAAATCCAGATCAGATAAACAATTTTAATAAGCCTATAAACCCTTAGGAAATAGAAGGTATCATTAAAAGTTCCCTAACCCAAAACAGTACAGAGCCAGACAGTTTTTGCACAGAATTCTACCAAACTTTCAAGGAAAAGCTAATGCCAATACTCCTGAAATTATTCCACAAAATAGAAACAGAGGGAACATTGCCCAATTCATTTTATGAGGCTAAAGTTACTCTGATATCCAAAACATACAAAGATTCAACAAGGAATTACAGACCAATTTTTCTTATGAACATAAATGCAAAAATACTCACAGACCAAATCCAAGAACACATCAAAAAGATAATCCACCATGATCAAGTAGGCTTCATTCCAGAGATTCAGAGATGATTCAACATATGAAAATCACTCTGTGTAATCCACCATACAAACAAACTGAAAGAAAGAACACACATGATCATCTCATTAGACGCAGAAAAGGCCTTTGACAAAATCCAACACCCCTTCAGGATAAAAGACCTGGAGAGATTAGGGATGCAAGGGACATACCTAAACATAATAAAGACAATTTACGACCTACAGCCAACATCAAATTAAATGGAGGGAAACTCAAAGCAATTCCACTAAAATCAGTAAAAAGACTAAGCTATCTACTCTTAAGAAGATTAAAGAGATACAAATTGGAAAGGAACAAGTCAAAGTATCTTTATTTGCAGATGATATGGTAGTATACATAAATGACCCCAAAAATTGAACCAGGGAACTCCTACAGCTGATAAACACCTTCAGCAAAGTGCCTGCATTAAAGAATAACTCAAAAAAAAAAAATCAGTAGCGATCCTATGTACAAATGGCAAACAGACTAAGAAAGAAATCATGGAAACAACACCTTTCACAATAGCTACAAATAATATAAAATATCTTACAGCAACTCTAAACAAGCAAGTGAAAGATTTTGGTTTGTGAGTCCAAATTCAAAAATAGAAATTGAAGAATATGTCAGAAGATGGAAGAATCACCCAGAATCAGTATGATTAATATAGTAAAAAATGGCCATCCTACCAAAAGTAATCTACAGATTCAATGCATTCTGCATCAAAATTCCAACACAATTCTTTACAGACCTTGAAAGGACAATACTCAACTTCATTTGGTGGGAAAAAAAGGATAGCTAAAACAATGTTGAACAATAATAAAAGTTCTGGAGGAATCAACATCCCTGATTTCAAACTGTACTACAGAATTATAACAATAAAAGCCACATTGTATTGGCATAAAAACAGACATGTTGGTCATAGGAATCAAATTGAAGACCCAGACATAAATCCATACAGCAATAGATACCTGATTTGTGATAAAGAAGCCAGAAATACACAAGAAAAAGAAAGCATCTTCAACAAATGGTGCTGATCTAACTGGATGTCTGCATGGAGAAGCAAATAGATCCGTATCATTACCCTGCACAAAACTCAAGTCTAAGTGGATCAAAGAACTCAATAAAAACCAGATACACTGAACCCAACAGAAAGAGAAGGTGGGCAATAACCTTGAATGCATTGGCATAGGAAACAACTTCCTAAAGAGAACACCAATAGCACAGGCACTAAGATCTACAATTAATAAATGGGACCTCATGAAGACAAAGAACACTGTCAACAGGCCAAAACAGCAGCCTACAGAAGGGAAAAGATTTTCACCAACTCCACATCTAATACAGGACTAATATCCAAAATGAGTAAAGAACTCAAGAAACTAGATATCAAAATAATAATAATCTAATATAAAAATGGGGTACAAATTTAAACAGAGAATTCTCAATAGAGAAATCTCAAAAGTCTAAGAAACACTTAAAGAAATGTTCGACATCTTTAGCCATCAGGGAAATGCAAATCAAAACTACTTTGAGATTCCATCTTACAGAATAGCCATTTGTCAGGATGGCTAAGATCAATAACACAAGTGACAACTCATGCTGGTGAGGATGTGGAGCAAAGGGAACACTCCTCCATTGCTGGAGAGGTGCAAAATTGTACAACCATTGTGGAAATCAACATGGTGTTTCCTCAGAATCTTGGGACTCAATCTACGTCAAGATCCAGTTATACCACCACTCTTAGGCATATACCCAAAGGATGCTCCCTCCCACCACAAGGACACTTGCTCAACCATGTTCACTGCAACTTTATTCATAATAACCAGAAATTAGAAGCAACCTAGATGTCCCTCAACCAAATAATGTGATACATTTACACAATGGAGTATTACTCAGCAATTTTTTAAAAATGGCATCATGAAGATTTCAGGCAAATAAATTGAAAAATAATCCTGAGTGAGGTAACTCAGACACAGAAAGATAAACATGGCATGTACTCACTTAAAGTGGATATTATTAGCTGTTAAGTAGATAATCAGGCTACAATCCACAGACCCAGAGGGGCTAAGTAACAAGGAGGGCTCTAGTAGGGGAGTGCATGGGTCTCCCTGGGAAGGGGAAATGAATAGATTTTGTGGGTTGACTAAGGGCAGGTAGAGATGAAAATAGGAAGATTTTAGGGGAAGGGATGAAGAGAGAGTACAGGGAAAGACGACTGGAATTGGAGGGCATTTGGAAACTATGTAGAAACTTAGTGCAGTGAAAACTGCCTGGATCTACAAGGGTGACCATAGCAACTACTCCTAGTAATGGAGGATATGGAGTCTGACCCTCCATCTTCTGTAACCAAGCTGTGGGTCTCCCTGTTCTCATGGATTGTGGACCAATATGGTCTACAATGGCAAAAGAAGCAGAGACTACTGAGGGAGGGGGCATCTGAAACCCTGTGAGTATGTACGGTGAATGACCACACTGGGACCAGCTATCAGGAGGCAGATCAGTTTTCCTTAGGGTAATTCAATGTTTATAAAGTTTTAGGGAACTGTGGGTAGGAACATCCAGGATGGGCAAAGGCCATTGGATAAAGGCTTAGAGTACCAAAATGCCTCATTAGCAAGGAGAAGCGTTTCAGGAACCTTGGGTGCTGGCTGAACAGGTTCTTTTGTTGGTTTGTTTTGTTTTGTTTTGTTTTTGAATATTTTATATTAAACATTTACTTACAAAAATATCAGAGGATACATTTGCGATAACACATCCAGCTAACTAATACAGATGATAGCTTTTCTGATTGAGATTTTTTTTAATTTTTATGTTTAGATACTTTATTTACATTTCCAATGTTTCCCCCTTTCTAGGTCTCCTCTTTGGAAACCCCCTATCCCTTCCCCCTCCCTGCCTCTATGAGGGTATTCCACCTCCCATCCACCCACCCACCCATGTTGCCACCTTGACGTTCTCTTTTATTGGGGCCTCTAACACCCTCAGGCCCAAGGGCCTCTCCTCCCCTGATGGCCAACAAGGCCCTCCTCTGCCACATATGTGGTCCGAACCATGGGTCCCTCAATGTGTATTCTTTGGTTGGTGGTCCA
>JAPYYD010003723.1:0-13825 GCA_028551405.1 Uromys caudimaculatus | reverse complement strand
GGACACGCTGCCTCAGGGCTATATAAGCAGCGCCATTCTGGGGCCCCGGGTTCTTCCTCCATCAACGGCTGAATAAAGCTGAACTGCAGACGAAGCCTATGTGTCGTGTGTCTTCTTGCTGGCGAGAGGTGCGCGGGACAGAAATGGAATGTATTAATCTATGTTTACAAAGCCAATTGATTATTTTGGAGGAGCCAAGATATATAGTAGTAAAAAACAGAGTTCTGATAAATAGTGCCAACAAAATTACATATACATATGCTAAAGAATAAAAGAATTATTTCATTTAATGTGCAAGTAATAATAATTAAAGAAGGAAAGGTAATGAATTTGTGAGTGTGTGGTGGGATATGGGAGGAGTTGGAGCAATGGGAGGCGTGGCCTGGAATGATATAGATGCAATGATTGTGTATGAAATTCTCAAAAATAAAGAAGAAATAGAAAAAGATTTGAATTGAGAAGTATAAGCTGTCTTATTAGTTATTACTCAAAAAAAGCTAGTATACCAAAATCAGTTTCTTCTATAATATGCATGATTTACAATAAATGTAACTTATTGTAAATCTTAATTTTTAATTTGTAAAATGGAAAAAAATTGTACATGAACCTTAACAAAGACATTTTAAATATTTTTGTTCAATGAGAAATACCATTTGTAAAGAATCAGCACTAAAAAATTGACAAGGAAGAAATGAAAAAAAAAAAAAAAACAATATGGCATATTTCAAAGAGAAAATTTTAGACCATCAAGAGTAGTACCATCACCAGGCAGTGGTGGCGCACACCTTTAATCCCAGCACTTGGGAGGCAGAGGCAGGTGGGTTTCCGAGTTTGAGGTCAGCCTGGTCTACAGAGTGAGTTCTAAGACAGACTACACAGAGAAACCCTGTCTCAAGAAAAGAAAAGAAAACAAAACAAAATGCTTTACTGAAGAACAAATTTTCAAAAAGCATAATAGTCTTTTTAAAATTATCATTAATTTTTAAAATATTTATTCTTAAACCATGTTATAAGAAGAAATGACCCAGAAACATCACTATTACAGTTTAGTATCTTTGTCACTGACAAAGTTGGGTGTCTCTATAAAGAATACAGGTTAAAGAACATACACAGGCTGGACCTAGGCCTCCCTTCACATATGTAGCAGATGTACAGCTTGGTCTTCATATGGGTCTCCCAACAACTGGGACAGGGCTATCCCAAAAGCTGTTGTTGCCTGTATGTAGGATATGTTCTTCTAGTTGGGCTGCCTCAATGGAAGAGGAGGCACTTAGTCTCATGGAGATTTGATATGCCAGAGTAGAGGGATACTGAGAGGCCCCCACCTGCTCAGAGGGGAAGGGGTATGGGCAAAGGATTGTGAGAGGGAATGACCAAGAGGGGTTTCAGTGAGTGGGGTGTAGAGTGAATAAGTAAAAAAAAAAAATACAATTTAATTTTTTAAAACAGAAAAATGAGAATATTAAGAAAGAAGATTTAAAAAAAAGAATACAGGTTATATGATGCCCATTATGTACAATAGAAGAAATAAGTCATTTCATTCTGATATATCTGCAAGTGAGTATGTTCTATGTTTTAATACATTTGTATTTTTAAATTATTTTTTACTTATTCACTTTATATACCTTTCACTGTGCCCCTCCCAGTCACCCTATCCACAATCTTTCCCCTATTCCTCTGAGCAAGTGGGGGGCCCCATGTGTATCCCCCCCAGCCTGGCTCTTTTTTATCAATACCTATTATAATATAAAATAGTGCTAGCTAGTTCCTCTTTTTTCCCTTTTGGGGATGTTTTGTCCTCTTTTCTGCTGTCATTCCATTCCTGTGATGGAGCACTTAAAACCACTCAATAAATATCTGTGAATGATGAGTAGTATCATAGGAACAGATATACCTACATCCCAAACCAAACTTTACATTTGGCTTTTCTGGCTTTCAAACATGATCCATAACTAGTGTTCTAATGAATCAAATTGACATCCAAAGTCCAGTGAATCTTAAGGTGTTATTTGGGCCACTTTCATACAACCTAGAGCTTCCAATGAATCCCTCACAACATCTGCCACGTTTTAGCTTCAGAACGAACAATCTGAATAAGATTAATTCAGTCAGTAAAGTCTAGCAGCAGTAATTGAGGGTATGGCTTGTTCCTCATGAACTTAAGTTAAGTAAGACATGTATTCTTTTTTTTTTTTTTTTTTTTTTTTATCTTACTCCTAGTCCTACCCTTTACATTTGGTAATTCTGTGATTTTCTTATAAATTTTAAAAATCCAACACAGTGCCTTTTCTCCTTAATTAGAATATGCAGTTAGAATACATTAAATATAATCTCAGTATTACCTAATATCCAGATACCAGGTATCCCTTTAATAGTTTGAATTCTACTTCAACTGCTTCCTTTGCAAATTGTCTGTTCCTAAAATAACCGATCGCCCATATCAGCAAAGACACACTGTAAAAAGAAGCTTTCACCATTAAAATATTCAAGCCTCAAAACTTCCAGATGGATAGTTTCCAATTAGGAAGAGAGAGAATACAATGCTTTCATAGGTAGTGAGAAAAGTGCCTAACAAAGGATTTTAGTTAATCCTATGTGGGTGGAAATCTCAGTCAAGAGGAAAAAAAAATCTCTTAAAGATGTTAAAGAGAAAAGAACAAACTTTTCTATTTCTTTAGTGCTGTAGGAAGGGTAGTAAGTACAGTAACTTTTAAAAAATTCATTCAAACCAATTTGAATAACTAGATTGATAGGGCAAAACAGACCATATGCTTCTATGAAAAAGTTACCTTAAAACACACTTTAAATACTGCTGATGTGATACGAACTAGGTCGGTAAAATGAAGACTGAAGAACCGGACAAAAGTGAAAAAGAAAGTTGTAGCATCAATGAAACCAGTATCACAAAGAGATGAAGGGTAATCTAATACAGATGTAGAAACTAGCATAGCACATTGGCTGAAGGTACAGAGCTTTGGCTTGAACGTCCTAGAATCTTGGGCCTAGATGATCTTACTCCTTCCCAATGTAACTTATGACCATGTACCCCTTCAGCTTTCTCCCAATTTCATCGTCTTAATATAATTTTAAGTTAATTGAGTTATTTATTCATAAGGGAATGTATGTGTGCAAGTCCATGAGTGTGTGTGTGTGTGTGTGTGTGTGTGTGTGTGTGTGTGTACACAGGTGTGCACGTGAGAGACACATACATAAATGCAGACTGTATAAAGGAGCATATATGCTATACTGTAGTGGGTTTTTTTGTTTTTTTTTTCTTTTTTTATTTTTATTTTTAGATACTTTATTTACATATCCAATATTTCCCCCTTTCTAGGTCTCCTCTTTGGAACCCCCCTATCCCCTCCCCCTCCCTACCTCTATGAGGATATTCCCCATCCACCTACCCGTGCACCCACTCCCGTCTTCCCACCTTGGCATCCCCCTATACTGGGGCCTCTAAAACCCTCAGGCCCAAGGGCCTCTCCTCCCCCTGATGACCAACAAGGCCCTCCTCTGCCACATATGTAGTCCGAACCATGAGTCCCTCCATGTGTATTCTTTGGTTGGTGGTCCAGCCTCCATGAGGACGGGGGGGGGGGTCAGGCCAGTTGACCCTGTTGCTCCCTCCATGGGGCTGCAGACTCCCTCAGCTCCTTCAGTCCCTTCTCCAACTCCTCCATCTGGGACCTCACTCTCAGTCCAGCAGTTAATGTAAAGTGAAGCTTGGGTATTCCAAACGTTTCGGCTAATATCCGCTTATCAGTGAGTACATACCCTGTTCGTTCTTTTGTGACTGAGTTACCTCGCTCAGGATGATATTTTCAAGTTCCATCCATTTGCCTGCAAATTTCATGAAGTCATTGTTTTTAATAGCTGGGTAGTACTCCATTGTGTAAATGTACCACCTTTTCTGTATCCATTCCTCTGATGAGGGACATCTGGGTTTTTTCCAGCTTCTGGCTATTATAAATATGGCTGCTATGAACATAGTGGAGCATGTGTCTTTATTACATGTTGGAGCATCTTCTGGGTATATGCCCAGGAGTGGTATAGCTGGGTGTAGTGTTTTTAAGATAGCAAAAATTAAAAATGTTGAGACCCAGACTGTATCACCCCATCCTCATCAGAGAAGCTTCTTCTTGGAGTAGATGGTAATTTTCACAGAGATCCTCAACTAGATAATACATAGACAGTCCTAGATTTGATGTCTTTATCAAACTGTTTTCCTTGCCTCAAGGTTCAGCTATGCAGAAGAGGAAGTGGAAAGATTGTAAGAGCTAGAGGTGGTGGGTGACATCTAGAAAGGCTTCTAGACACACCTGGGCTGAGAACATATAAACTCACAGAATCTGTGAGTATGCACAAATGCAAGCCAGATAATTCCCAGCTGGAAAGGGGGAAATTGGCACAAAGTCCCACCCCTAACCAAGAAGCTATTTACAGATGATGGCTTCTGGGGGAGGGAAAAACACTTTCCTTCAAAAAAGTGAAATTGGATATATATCAAGCACACTCAGAATTAGGTGGGCAACACATAAAGGACTCCATGTGGTCTTTAGAGTGTATTTCTTTTGTTGTTGCTGTTGTGCTTTGATTTTTTTTTTTACATATTTGTTCATTTATCTTGCTTTTTTCTCTTTCTTTTTTTGGAGGGAATTTTTGAGAGAAAGAGCATGAAATGGATGGGATGGAGAAGTGGGGAGGATCTAAAAGGACTTGTGAGGGGCAAAGAATATGATGAAATTATATTGTATTAAATTCAAAAATTATTGTAAAAATAGAATTTTTAAAAAGAGCAGTAAGATTCATAGGACAGAAATAGCATCAAATCTGAAAACTACATTAATAACGTTTCATTGAACAATTCAAAGATGATAAAACTTATAGAGCAGCATCTAATTGGCAGGCCCCGCATCTGTCCAAGAAAAAAATGCTTGTGTCTCATTACCCTTCTGTGATATAAGCATAAAAATGCCTATGAATGAATTTGAAACATAGAAGCCAGTGTAGGGGACGAGACAGAAACAGACTTCCTAAAAAAAAAAAACAAAAAAAAAAAACAAAAACAAAAAACAAAAAAAAACCAAAGAAAAATTAAACTGTATTTTGAATAATTATATGTATCAAACTATAGGTTTCTATCCCATAGACAGGTACACACTGAAAAAAAAAATGTTATGCCTGGATTCAGCTCTATTACCATTAGGAATCCCAGTGATGAAGGAGGATCGTGACTAATATCTTACTCATTGACTCATATGGAGTAGACCCTGATAATTATATTATGAAGAAAATACAAAGTAAGTTATTTTCCAATATTGCTATTTGAACAAGTACAAGGCCAGTAATACTACAATATTTTTCGCGTCCTTGACATTCAAATGAAATAAAGATTTGAAAGGGTTCTGTAAAGTTGAAGAAAGCAGAACAACATATACATACAAAATCAGTTACATATCTCTACATTAATAAATCATCTTAAAAAGAAGTTGTTAAAAAACTTGTATCTGCATCAAAAACAATAAAATAATAGAAATCCAAGGTTTACTTCTACAGAACTTGTACACTAAAAATAGGAAATAAAACTGAAATATAATTTTAAAAACATGTTTCCTTTATGCACAGGAAGAAGAAATGTCCTTAAAATCTTTATACCACCAAAAACAATCGACAAAGTAATGTGATAACTTTCAAACCTCAATGACGTGTTTTAAAGAAAAAGAGAAAACTATCTTAACATCCATGTGGTAATACAAAATGCAGCAAATAGCTAACCATATTGATGATACGAATCAAGTTTAGATTTTAGTACTAATAAAACAATATATCAGCCGGGCAGTGGTGGCGCACGCCTTTGATCCCAGCACTTGGGAGGCAGAGGCAGGTGGATCTCTGAGTTCGAGGCCAGCCTGGTCTACAGAGTGAGTTCCAGGATAGCCAGGGCTACACAGAGAAACCCTGTCTCGAAAAAAAAAAAAAAAAAAAAAAAAAAAAAAAAAAAAAAAAAAAAAAAATCTATCACTCACATTAATATAGTTATATATGTTAGAGGAATGGGATAGAATACCCCGAAATGTAAAAAGCAATTAAACTGAACCCTATACTTAATATTCAGCCCAAAATGTATAAAAGACTTAAAAGGTAACAACGGAAATTGTGAAAATCTTTCAATAGGAGAAAATCTTACATTTCAAATGTTATCCCCTTTCCTGGTTTACCCCCCTCCTGGAAACCCCCATCTCATCCCCTTTCCCCCTGCTTCTATGAGGGTGTTCCTCCACCCACCCACCCACTCCTGCCTCCCCACCCTCCATTCCCCTACACTGGGGCATCTATTGAGCCTTCACAGGACCAAGGGCCTCCCCTCCCATTGATGCCTGACAAGGCCATCCTCTGCTACATATGCGGCTAGAGCCATGGGTCCCTCCATGTGTACTCTTTGGTTGGTGGTTTAGTCCCTGGGGGCTCTGGGGAGTCTGGTTGGTTGGCATTGTTGTTCTTCCTATGGGGTTGCAAACCCCTTCAGCTCCTTCAGTGCTTTCTATAACGTCTCCATTGGGCCTTCAGTCCTTTCTGTAACTCCTCCATTGGGATCCCTGTGCTCAGTCCAATGGTTGGCTGTGAACATCCACCTATGTATTTGTAAGGCTCTGACAGAGCCTCTCAGGAGACAGCTGTATCAGGCTCCTGTCAGCAAGCACTTCTTGGCATCCATAATAGTGTCTGCATTTGGTGACTGTATATAGGACAGAGCCCCAGGTGGGGCAGTCTCTGGATGGCCTTTCCTTCAGTCTCTGCTCTACATTTTCGCTCCCATGATTATTTTCTTCCCTTTTCTAAGAAGAACCTAAGCACCCACACTTTGTTCTTCCTTATTCTTGAACTTTATGTGGTCTGTGAATTCTTAATAATGATTCCGTAGATTTGGCATCAAAATCAGAGGCAACAAAAGCATAATAAACAAGTGGGACAACATCAGAACAAAAAATGGGTGAGCATAGCCAAAACAAAAAAATGTTTTGTGGTGCTGAAGATCAAAGTAGTCAATAGTCAAGCACTCACCTTCTGAGCTATATTCCTGGCCCTCAAATGAAAAAAAAAAATACACAGAACGAGGAAAGAAACCTTTGTAATTAAAAGAAAATATTTGTGAACATGTTGAAAAAGGAGATAGTTTTCAAAATATCTAAGAAATTCCCATAACTCAATGACAAAATAATAATTATATTAATCTAATGATTTTGAGAAGGAGGGTTAAGAGCTAGGTAAGAATGCTTGCTCTTCAATCATGACAACCGGAGTTCACATTCCAATCCCTATGTATCAAAGTTCAGAATCTTCCAAAAGCCTTTATTTTCAACTCTTGGGATCCCACATTGCACTCTTCTGTCCTCTTGATTGCATGCAAGCATACACAAATGAGCATACACTTACACACGCACACACAAATAAAATCTCTGAGAACTCTTAAAAGCTGTGTCTGTCTCTGCTCTCTTTCTCTCTATGTTATAGAAGTGTATATATGGATTGCACATATGTGGACAAGAGTTCACACCTGGGTGTCTTTATTTTCTCAAATATTTATTGGGTCAGCATCTCTTACTGAACCTATAGCCCAAGGAGTTTGCCACCAAGCCCCAGCAATCCTCCTGTCTTTGCTGCCCAGGCATTAGGTTTACAGGCATGTGACACAGCACCTCTGTTTTTTTTAAATATATGGATTGAGGGATCTGAAGTTAACACCTTCTGCTTGTGTGGTGAACACTTTACTGACTGAGCCATCTCCCCAGTCCCAGCGGGAGGATTTTAATGTATTTTTTAAAAACCTACCAGGGTTCAATTGTTATATGACAACAAATTCAAACCACAAAAAGATGTCATGCATGCCATACTTGTTAGAATAGCTATTAAAAAAGAGTTGTAAGGTTATAGATAAATTGAAGCACTTTGTACAGTTAGTGGGAATAGAAAATGATGAATCCACCATGGAAAACAATATTATACTTCCTCAAAAAATTTATAAACAGAACATGCATACAAGTAGTCTTACTCCTTGATATTTATCCATAAAAATTAAAATCCAGGAGATATTGTGACTGTCCTATATATTGTAGTTTGTTGACAGTAGTCAAATTTTGAAAATAACCTAAATGTTCTATAAGAGATGAGTGAATATAAGTATAGTAGAATATATAAACTGGCTGGTACAAGTGCAGCTTCCTATATTCTATCTCCATCATTGCAAATTGACTTATTACAAGTAAACATTCTAGGGTATAGTCATGTTATGGTTTTTATATAACAGGTAAAATGAAGAGTACATATTCAAAAGGGTAATTATATAAGCATCATCCTTAAAAGGCATGAAATATTCAAAGTTAAATAATTATTTGCCTTCTTAAGTGATGCAGTTTATTCACAATATACATAGCAATATTTTCAATCAGCATACAGTATTTACTAAATGCTTCCTGGAAATATACTAGGTAATTTCAAATTGAATACCATGATTCTGTCAGAACTCAGCATAACACTAGTTCAAATCACTTCATATTAAAAGTGAAATATTAGATTTACATGACTCCTACTCTTATGCACTTGCAAAGCACCTCAAACTCATCAGCTAAAATCTCACTAATTCATATCTGAAAGTCTTTAGGTGTTAATTACATACTCATATAGGTGCCTACCTTGTGGATACCAGAGCATCCATAGGCCTATTACTAGAAACTGGTATTTATTTTCAGTCACTGCTTGACTCCCTAGTATTTTACCTCAAAATATCTAGAGATACTATAGTTTCTGTTTACCATTGTCTGGAATCCAGCATAGTTTAATCCTATTATATCAGCTGTCTAGATGTGTCACTAAGCACTATATAGGAAATACACTGGTACCTTCTGTTGGCAAAGTTTCTTGGGAGTTGTATAGTAAAATAAAAATCTCTGGGCCTATTTGTCTGCTTACCCATTGTTATTGCATAATTCAAAAAATATGTGGCATATGATTAAACACTCCCGTCCTAACAAATCATAATCCTATGTGGTATCTAGTTTTTTGTCAACTTGACACATACTGTATCATCTGAGAGGAGGGAAACTCAGTTGACAACATACTTCCATAAGATCCAGATGTAGGGCATTTTCTTAATTAGTGATTGATGGAGGAAGGCCCAGCCCTTTATGGCTGGTGCCCTCCATGAGCTGGTGATCCTGTATTCTATAAGAAGGCAGGCTGGGCAAGTTAACAGGAGTAACCTAGTAAGGAGTAATCCTCCATGGTCTCTGCATCAGCTCCTGCATCCAGGATCCATCCAGTTTGAGTTCCTGCCTTAGCTTCCCTCAATGGACTGTAATATATAATCAAATAAAAAAAAAGACAGACAGAAAGAAATATTTTCCTTCACAAGTTGCTTGTGGTTATGGTGTTTCATCACAGCAATAATAACGCTAAGACACCCTAGTATTTATACATAACTACTTTCATCAAAGTAAATGGCAAGCCCGTATTATCACTAAGTTAATGAGCTAACACTTCAATGTTAAGCTTTAGGATAGTTCCAATAAAATGACTTATTTCCTTCTATTTTACCCTGTAGTCTACTCATATAATTTGAAGAAATGAATAGAGATGTCACATCTTCACCCAGAAGCAAGCATGGTATTGTTTCTACCCAAGAATCAATGCAACAGAAGCAGTCTGTCATCACCTCTAACCTGGACACTTCTAAATCTCACCCTAGTAATGAAGCTCCATGGCAGACCCTGATGACTAAACATAAAGAGAGACACTAAGAAAGGGGATCAGTCCTCTAGCCAAGAACATTAAGAGCTTAAATGGCATTTTTACCTGCCTATGCTTTTTAAGACTACAAAACTAGCAAGAATAAAGTAACATCAGAATTCGCAAGTGCTTACCCAAGGATCTGCATCTTTAACATTGATATATATATCAACATTTAAGAAACAACTTCGGGTGGTTGTTGCCAATCTCCATTACATTAGAATCATCATGGGAGTGCGAATAAGCACTGTAACCTAGATTGTAGTTCCAGTAATTTGATAGCATCGGTCTGGAATGTAGTCGGCTCCACGAGTGATTGTAATGTGAAGTGGAGGTTGGGGACTGCTGTAATCTGAGTAGTATTTTATGGATTAGTAAAACAGTTTTACAAATATGTTATAAAGCCCATTTTCTCCTTTAGAAAAAAATGAAGAAAAATATTAGTTGACATAGCAAAATTGTTTAGGAGTGTTTTCTAAGAAAACAAAAACTCAGAGGCAAGTTGAAGAGATGAACTCACAGAAGTAATTAGGCTTGTAGTGCCTTAGTGCTGTGCACAGGACAGAGTAGAAAATAGAAACTTTTAGATAAAGGTGAATGAAGAAGTTGAGAACCTTACCACCCAGGATCAAGAAATTGAATTTAACTTGAGAGTCAATTGAGAACCACCATAGGAGTCTGCAAATGGCAGTGGCTATGATGAAAACCGTGACTGAAAATGAAAACATCGCTAACAGCATAGCAAGGTGGCCAATTCAGTGTTTCTTTAAAAGCAGTCTCCAGGGAGCTATGCTGCCTTGTTTCTCCCTAACAGGCATTTTATGCTACAAGGATGAAGTAATTCTACCTACCATTAAGAAACCGCATAGGGATCATTATCTAATATTTGATAGTCCAAGTTGACAATGCCTGCCGAATTAGTCTGACTTACAAACATTGGTCTATATTCAAAGTTCTGTGAGACCGAAGATTTAGAAATTAAGTTCCCTTAATATGTTATTTTGCCTGCAAAGCAGCAGCGCAGAGTGACACTGACTGTTCATGATGCTATGATTTCTGAGTTGTTACTTATGCATGAAATTGTCCTGACTTTCAGACATCACCAAGGCCAACATGTAGTGAGAAGTCTATCATTTGGGAAGAGCTGAAAAGCATGGGCTTGCTGTTTTCTAAATGGTTTTATTTAGGCATTTTTTTTGTATGTGAGCACTCAAGAGGTTTTCACTGATATAAAAGTAGAGTGTTGTACAATTTCAGGAACATGTTTCCTGATCTACTTCACAGAATAGGAGCGGCTTTGTTGAATCCTGTGTGGGTGATTCTGTTTGTTACTGTTGATTAACTGATTGAAACAAGTTAGATAGAGAAGCTAGCAAGTGACAGGATCGTCAGTAACTCCATTCTATTTAGAAAGAGTTATTTCTAGTATAATTGTATTCAACTGAAACTTGTTAAAGTAGGGCCTACAAAATTGAGGATCAGAGAACTCAAAAATTACTTTGGCAATTATATAAAAATATTTGTAAGAGAACAAGACATATACAAACTCAACAGATGAAGCCAAAGGAAAAAATCAATAAGATATATGAAATTGCTTCCCTTAGCACTTAAATGATTACTAGTAATAAATGTGGCACAGATAACGCCCTATCTGGTTTCCTATTTGTGAGCAATTCTTTCCTTATCTGATGCCTTAGTTTAAGACACATTATACCTTAGGAGGCCAGAGTTCTTCACTGTGCTATCTTTAACAAGCTTACTAAAATTGTCTAGGCTTCCTTCTCTATAAACCTAACTACTTTTTCCTACCAGAGACCTATTGAATCAGAATACCTTGTACCTGTGAATCTGATTTTGTGTATGATATTGAAGTGCAAATGGTTAAAACTACTTTGGTAACATTCTTTAAAAAAAAAATCTTATTTAAAAACATTAAATCCTAGGGCATGTTGCTATAGATAGGGAAAGACAATGATTTTACAAAGAGACAACATTTTCCTGACTGAGAATAAGACAATTCTCAGTCTAAATTGATATACTCACATTCCTTATATTTTTGGTTGTGAGCCTAGCCTTTAATGGCTGAGCCATCTCTCTCCAGCCCATACTCATATTTCTAGGCCATGGTTTGATATATCAGTTTTTTTTCTTGCATGGAGAGAAATATCTGTTATC
Source organism: Uromys caudimaculatus (assembly GCA_028551405.1). Classification (NCBI taxonomy): domain Eukaryota; kingdom Metazoa; phylum Chordata; class Mammalia; order Rodentia; family Muridae; genus Uromys; species Uromys caudimaculatus. The sequence goes on along the minus strand of JAPYYD010003723.1, from coordinate 1,867 downwards.
TCATTTAATACATTTTCTCACTTCACTCTGATTGTTCTAATCATTGGCTCATTTAAAATTAAAAGTGTGAATGTATCACATGACAGAAATTATCATTTTCATTCCTAAAGCAGTGTCAATTCTCTAATGAGGTCAGGGGCCTAAATGAGACTATGTTCATTGTGGAATTTATCATTGCAGTGGGTTTGTAAAGATGATGAAAATAAAGTGATCTGAAAAGCATGGACAGTAACAAGTTGAGTCTGCATAATATAGACATAGGTAGAATAAGAGAATCATCCTAAGTCTATTGCAGATCTGATTTAACCTATGCAAAGTTTTGATATTCTAACTTATCCCAGCAATTCACAGCCAACCGGATACTAGCATTTTCTTCTTGTAGGTCAAACTGCTTCCATTTCTAGTATACCTTTGAGTCTTTCTTTTTCATTTTTATTGGTTATTTTATTTATTTACATTTCATATTCCCAGTTTCCCCTCCACAAGCCTCTATCCCCTCCACCCCCACTCTGTCTCTATGAGGGTGCTCCCCCACCCACTCCTGCTTCAGAGCCCTAGTGTTCTGCTATCCTGGGTCATCCATCAAGCCTCCACAGGACCAAGAGGCTCCCCTCCCAGTGATGCCAGATTAAACAACTCTACCCAACTTGAGTCACAAAAGTACACTACTTTGGTAACTTTTAAATCTGCTGCTCCCTAAATTCAGAGAGTTTTATGTTGACCAGGAACTATATACTGTCTGCCCAATAGTAGATTAGCTACAGGCATTTGGTTACTGGTTCTATTATTGAGATATCATCATGCCAGGAACTTAGAACTTACTGTGACAAATAAGATTTAATGTATGTTAAATCCTCCCTGTATGTTAGCTTTGGAATCTTTCCTGTTATTTTATTACTTATAAATAGAACTATAGCTTCAAGGACAATATCATCAGAATCTTCTGTTTACCCTATTGCTCTTACATTTAAAATTAATTGACTTTTCTGGACTTTATAAGTTAAGAGCTATAGTCATAGGAATTAGAAACCAGTAAAACCTGAAAAAAAGGGCAGGACATTGGATGACGATGGTTAAAAATGGCAAGCAGGATTAGCTCTTGGGCTACCACCAACAAACCAATGAGTTAAGTGCTTATTATTATTATATTTTTGGATTAAGTTAATTATTTATTTGCTTTGGATCCTAATCATAGTTTTTCCTCCTTCCTCTTGTGCCAGTCCTTCCCTCTCACATACCTTCCCTACATCCACACCATCCTTACTCCTCAGAAGAGGTGAGGTTAGATCAGGCAGCCCAGTTAAGTGAAAGTGATAAAAAGGCAGGCAACAGTCAGGAACAGCTCCTGCTGCCTAGGAAGGGGAAGTTCCACAACAAGTTGCAGATGCACAAATGTTACATATGTGCAGAGGGCTTGCACTTCCCTGGACTTTAAGCGACCTTTATGCCCCACCATAGCAAATATCAATGGTTCCTAGATTCACTATGCTCTAGAGTCCTGTGCTTTGTATATGCCAAGTCCTATGCTGAGTTTAAATGATATCTCAGGTGCCTTACAGTCTAACCATGCTTAGCTCTGTCAAGGTTTTCTTGCTGTTAGTACTGTGGGACTTTTTAAAAATGTATTCACTTTACATCCCACTGCAAAATGGCATATTATTCAGCTAATAAAACAAAGACAGCATGAATTTTGCAGGCACATGCATAGAATTTGAGAATGCCATCCTGAGTGAGGTAACCCAGTCCCAAAAGGACATGCATGGTATGTACTCACTCATACGTGGATATTAGCCATAAAATACAGGTAACCATGCTACCACAGTCCACAGTCCCAAAGAAGCTAAACATGAAGGAAGGCCCAATCAAG
>JAPYYD010003721.1:0-13826 GCA_028551405.1 Uromys caudimaculatus | reverse complement strand
ACACATGAAAACTATCATTCATCATGATCAAGTAGGCTTCATCCCAGGGATGCAGGGATGGTTCAATACCCGGAAATCCATCAATGTAATTCACCACATAAACAAACTCAAAGAAAAAAACCACATGATCATCTCCTTAGATGCTGAAAAAGCATTTGACAAAATTCAACATCCCTTCATGATGAAAGTCTTGGAAAGAGCAGGAAGTTTCATAATGAAGTTTTCCCATTGAGCAAGGAGATCTATAAATCTTTGGATAGAACAGAAATCACTTCAGAGTAACAGTGCGGGTGATGTCAGTTTTAATAACTAAACCAACTGCCAAGATTCTGAGATGGAAGTTTCTCTCAGATACATCTTTGGGAATCATTTAGAGGTCCAGTTACCCATCTCTACCTCTGGGAACAGCGTCCCTCACTTGTATCCATGGTGACGACCATCCCTGAGTGGATGGGGATGCTTGATCCAAATGGGAACTTGGGGCTGAGACTCAGACTAAGCAGGATTGAGGGCCGGAAGCCAGTGATGTGATAACTCACAAGCCTCAGCAGTGAACTCCACAACAGCGCAGGCAAAGAATGATGGAACTCAGCAGTTACACCAGAACTTCGTGCAGCAGCCTCTAGGTCTCCTGTGTTTCTGATTCCAGCCATCCCTCTGCCTCTGGCTTCCATGAGGTAATTCTTACAGCTTGCCTTCAGCCAAAATAAAATCCCATTATTTTTTTTTATCACTTTCTGCATGAAAAGTTCTGAATATTACTTTTATAATTAACTTTCATAGCTGTTTCCTTAGACCTAAAATCCTTGTTTTAAGAATTAAGTTTAGTCTGGTCCAGTATGAGTATTACTATTAATTTAGGGGGAAGGTGTTAAAGTTGTGGTACATAATTTTACAAAATCTATCAGTTTGTCATTTTGAGGCAATATATGCTATACCAAAAATAAATACATAAATAAAAGAATAAAATATAAAAAAAAAAAAAAAGAAAAGAAATTCATCCCGTCACATAATAACCAAAACACCAAATGCAGTAAACAAAGAAAAAATATTAAAAACAGTAAGGGAAAAAGTTCAAGTAACATATAAAGGCAGACCTATCAGAATTACACCAGACTTCTCGCCAGAGACTATGAAAGCTAGAAGATCCTGGACAGATCTCATACAGACCCTAAGAGAACACAAATGCCAGCCCAGGCTGCTATACCCAGCAAAACTCTCAATTACCATAGACAGAGAAACCAAGATATTCCATGACAAAACCAAATTTACACAATATCTTTCCACAAATATAGCCCTACAAAGGATAATAGATGGAAAATACCAACACAAGGAGGGAAACTACATCCTAGAAAAAGCAAGAAAGTAATCTTTCAAGAAATCCAAAAGAAGATAGCCACACAAACATAAAAATAACATAAAAAATAACATAAAGCAACAATCACTATTCCTTAATATCTCTTAACACCAATGGACTCAATTCCCCAATAAAAAGCCATAGACTAAGAGACTGAATATGTAAACAGGACCCAGCATTTTGCTGCATACAGAAAACACACCTCAGTGACAAAGACAGACACTTCCTCAGAGTAAAAGGTTGGAAAACAATTTTCCAAGCAAATGGTCCCAAGAAAGAAGCTGGAGTAGCCATTCTAATATCGAATAAAATCAACTTTCAACCAAAAGTTATCAAAATAGATAAGGAAGGACACTTTGTGCTGGTCACATAGAAATATTTAAGGAGTAGCTTTAGCAAGTGTTATAGGTATCTGAGGAATCTCAGTGTAATGGCCTTGGAAAATGCAAAGGAATGTTGCTCTTTGCTCAGAGTGAAGCTAACATATCTTCAAGGGAGAACATTGGAGGTATTTGAATTTTATCTTCATATTAGGGAGGTGAGTCCTGTATATTTTAGAAGACTAGTATTTATTTTTTCTGAATTTACTCAGGATTTGTCAACTTATTTCTAGTTGAGCGTGACAGTAGTAAGGTTTTCAGAACTTACTGAAAACAAATAACATTAAATGTGTGATTTATGAGATTAGGTTGTGTGCTATTTTGACTGAAGTCAACTTTCCTGTGTCATTTCATAGGAGAAAAAAATGAATGGCCTAAAAAACTGTAAGAGTTAATCTGTCAGAAAAGTTTCCAATTGCATAATATTTTTTACAAAGTGATTTAATTTATTTTAATCATATTTATAATGTGAAAGTATAAGATGATAATATTGGCTTCTAAAGTTTTAACCAAAAATAGCATTTTAATTATTACAGAAATGTCTACAAGTAATTTCATAATTTATTCTATATTTAATTTTGACGTGTTTCTCATAATTCACCTTTGTATGTAATACTGTGATAGATATACCACAGTACATACATATTTTTGTCAACATAAATTCTTAGAAATAAATTTATTAGATAAAATTTTATGCACAATTTATACTTTGGTACTTGTTGGCAAACTGTGGCAGAGGAGGGCCTTGTTGGCCATCAGGAGGAGGAGAGTCCCCAGTAAAGGAGAATGTCAAGGTGGGAATATGGGAGTGGGCAGGTGGGTGGGTGGGAGGTGGAATTCCCTCATAGACGTGGGGGAGGGGGAGGGGATAGGTGGTTTCCAAAGAGGAGACCTAGAAAGGGGGAAACATTGGAAATGTAAATAAAGTATCAAAATAAATAAATAAATAAATAAATAAATAAATAAATAAATAAATAAATACAACAACAACAAAAGAAAACCACAAAAAAAAGTACTGTATTGAGTTATACTGTTATATGGAACATTTCTCTTAAATTCTCTAACAATTAAATTTTATTATTTTTTTAAAAAGAGACAAAGACAGGAGAAAAGAGAAGGGAATAAAGGAGAGTGGTCAGGGATACTTGTCTTAGTGGTACAAAGGGCTGCCTCTGGATAGAGAGGAAAGAAGAGACAGATATAGCACACTGAAAAACAGTAGTTTATAAAGGTAAAAGGGGAAAGTCCATGGTGGGATGAGTTGGTTAATTTTGATTGAGCATGTTAATTAGGTGATCCAAAGGGGGACTTTAGATTGCTGGACTTCAATACTTTGATAGTTAGACCTTGGTGGTTAGCCTCAGGAAGAGGAAGTGGCCAAACAAGGGAATAGACCCTGGTGGGTAGCATTAGGATGTAATCTAACAGTTTAGGAAGTCAGAGGGAATGGGGGAAAGGCAAGGTCTGCCAGAGCCATGTTGCCTTGCTTGAAGCTGCTAGAGCCTTCAACGGGACCCCTATTGAACTGCTGAGAGTTAGTAAATGTCTTTATCAGCTGTTGAAGTTATTTAGTTTTTTCTCATGGACCATTGCTGTAGGGGCTGTATTTGCAGGGCAGAGGCTAGATTTCAAAACATTCACTGTCTCTCTCTGAGTGACATGTGAGTTCAGGGGCCATGTGTTTTTTGGAAGGTAGGTTGTAAATGTTTGCATATGACATCAGAAGTCATTGGGTCAAGTTAAGTAGTCAATATCTCATCATTAAAGTGTGAACATTTTTACTTTCTTTTTTGTCTCTACAAATTCCACTATCTCCATACCTTGAATAACTGTATTTATTGGTTTGTATGTTTGAATTTTATTAGTTGAAAATGGAGAGACTTGATAAATTATGTGTAATAAATGAATGGCTTCCCTACCAACCTAATAAATTGAATTGAGTCAAATTTATAGTTAAAAAGAAAAATGGCAGGTTTATTGGGGCAGCTCTCAGGCAGGTTCACCAGCCTCACAGAAGTGAAGTCACAAGGCTGGCTTGGGATAGGGACTTCTTAAAGGGGAATTGGGGCGGAGTTGTGATGCAATGGTGAGGTACTAGGGTTATAGCCTTATTTGGTGAGTTTAGAGCCCTGAAGGTGGGTCCTAAGTCCAGTGGTCACTTTGAAATCTGGAACTAGGAGCTGGTTTTGTCCAGTGTTTTGTGTGGGATTATGCAAGCACCAGCACCTGGGCAGAGGAGAAGGGCAGGGACCTCTTGGCCCAGACCATCTTGCCTTTGTCCCCAAACCTCCAGCCTAACAAGAAAGACTTTGGCAGGGGCCTCATTTCAAATTCCCGAGGTGTATGGCTCTCAGTGTTACAGGCATGGACTTGACTCTGGAGGGCAGCAAATGACTTTCCAGATGCTCAAAGCCTTTTTCAATGAATTGCACAAAAGATTGCTTGTTAAAGGAGAGATACAGAGGACCTCAGGGGTCTGCCAGATCTTTCCTGTGGCCTAATTGTTGTGCTGGAATCACGGCTCAAGTCCAGACAGACCACACCAGGCCAATGCAGTTCCACATGAGAGAGGTTTATTGTGAGGGCAGGGGCAAAGAGGGCTAAAAGGGAGAAAAGAGAGAGAAAAGCTCAAGGGGGTCTGCCTTTTATCTAGGCTGTGACGGAACTGCTCACAGGTAAATGTGGGAGGTAAACCAAATGGATGCTGGAAATGTATGCCGATTGCCATGGCAACAGATGCATGGGTCCCTGTTGCCTATGGGTGGCGTCACCATCACTGCTGGATTCAGAGGTGATCTGCAACCATAAAGCCGGTTCCTGACTGTAAAGCTGGTTCTTGATGCCAACATACCTCCCTTTTTCTTATTATAAAGTGAAGAAAAAAAAGGAGGGGAAGCCAATGGTTAAAGGGGAATAGGGGCATCATGTCTCTTAAACTGCTTCCTGCTGTCTAGGGGCATCATCAATTTTGAGGTGTAGCTGAATTTAACCATTGGGGTCCACTTGGAAAACATTTGTATCAGGCTCCTCTGTGGAGGAGCTGTAACAGGAGCTGATTAGTAGTTTGGTTAGAAATTTCTTGTATTTGTTATTGAAAGAATGTAGAAACAAGATTAATGAGGCAGGGAGTGAATAATAACATCAGGAAGATGACTAGGAAAGGCGTTACATAAGGGAGTATCCACTTCCATATAGGGTTTTTGAAAATCTAGAAATCGGAGGCACCACATTCCCTGAAATTCTGAATGTCTGACTGTAACTCCTGGATTTTGTTTCTCACTATCCCAGATTGGTTGATGTAGAAACAGCATTTTTCATGGAGGAACAGGCAAAGACCACCTTCTTTAGCTGTCAGGACATCTAGCCCCTGTCGGTTCTGAAGCACCACGGCTGCCAAACAATCGATCTGTTTCTGGATTGTAAGCATGGTTTTCAGGCATTTTTTGAAAACTGGTGTCAAGCTTGGAAGTGAACTTATTATATTACGTTATGGAAGTCGTTATCCCTGCAACTCCAGTACCAACACTTATGGCTATTCCCATAGTGAACAAGAAGGGCACGGCCTGAACTGCCCTCTTATGTTGGGCAGCTATCACATCACAACTGGGATTGGCAGGGGCTTGTTTCCCTGGATTACTCCCAGTTCAGGGAAAAGGAGTACCAGTGTGCAAACTCCTGACCAGTTGGTGGGTGGGAGATGTTACCTGAGTGCCACAAAGTATTGATGTGTTCTGGACTGCAGGGCATTGTAGCAGAGATGAGGTATCAAGGGGTGTGGTTCTATTGCGGTCTAGGGAGCTTAGCGTTCCTACAGAATGTGTCCCAGGGGTCTTAAAACAGTTTGCCATGCCAAAGAAAGGGATAGAGGTAAGGTATGGAGTCATGGCAACATCAGAGTCAGGGCCGCTGACAAAAGATGAGGTAAGGTTACTTGGCAGTATCACCGGAGAGGCTATAAGTGGCAGTCGAGAGCTAATTCCAGGGGGTGCACATAACCAGCATTTTTTTTTTTGCATTTGTTTTTCCTTTTTCTTTTTCTGTTTTGATACTTTATTTACCTTTCAAATGTTTTCCCCTTTCCAGGTCTCCCCTTTGGAAAACCCCTATCCCATCCCCCCTCCCCCTGCCTTTATAAGAGTATTCCCCCTCCCACCCACCTACTCCTGTCTTCTCTCCCTGGCACTCCCCTATACTGGGGCCTCTAACACCCTCAGGCCCAAGGGCCTCTCCTTCCACTGATGGCCAACAAGGCCCTCCTCTGCCACATATGTGGCCAGCACCATGGGTCCCTCCATGTGTATTCTTTTGTTGGTGGTCCAGGCCTGCAATCTTTAAAGCAACAAGGTTGGGTGACATTAAGGAGTTGGTATGCTGAGGTCAAGGTCTTAAGCAAAAGGTGAAATGACAAGTTAGTGCCATTTATGAGGGGTGATGTCAAAGAGGGAAGGGGCTTGGAGGAGTGTTTGAGTACTTCCCCTACTTTTCCAATATTTAGAGGTTGGGCAATTGAGACATATTTACTCTGGATGCAGACAGTACTTACTGGGAACCTGGTTTGATTTTTACAGTAGAGTTTACCAACAACTCCTGTCTCCCACCTGAGATTCCATGGGTCTTGTATGTAGAAAAAGTGTCTTGCATTGTTGATAGAAGTGATTGGTCCATGATCCTAGCATATGTATCTGACAAGACCAATATGGGCAGCCCCCATATTTGTCTGGCCATTTTTTACAATCAATTTTTGTCTGGTCAAAGAGAAAGCAAGTACAGAGATCATAATATTTAGATGGGATAACAGATGCAGAGATGACAACAATTTGGATTGGTTCCTGGCATCCGGCTATGGAGCTGTTGCCTGACCCTATATGGAAAGACTGTTATCTGTGGGGGTTTCTTGAACCTCGAATCTCCAGATGTAAGGGCTACCCTGGATGGAAACAAACAGCAGGGAAGGGATGAGAAGCCCATGTCAAATCCAGTGAGGTCAAGTGCAGCTGCTGGAGTGGTATCTCATTTTCTAGGATTGGGGACAAGGTCTCGACATCTTCTGGAACTTAACAGAGCACGGTCCTGTTAAGGTCAACTTGTATGAAGAACTTTTAGATGGAAGGATGAAAGGTTTGAGGTGAGACAGGTGGACCCAATGTGAGAGTCCCTCAAGTTTAGCAGCTGTAGGAGTCACGAGAATTACCTTAAAAGGGCCCTGCCATTTAGGAGAGAGGGGTGAGGGCCAATGGGCTGGAGGGGATAGAAGAACTTGGTCTCCAATGTTGACAGGAAGTGGATGGGGGATAGTATGTAGCACAGTAGATGGTGGTCAGCAAAGTTCCATAAGAGAGTGCAGAGGTGGAAAAGTAATGGAGTGAGTAGATGGTCTGAGAGGGGAGAGCATTTAGGTGAAAGACAAGGAGTTAGGACCAGACATCCATGCATGAGTTCAAAGGGTGAGATGAGGAGAGGTTGCTTGGGGAGAGCTCATAACCTGAAAAGAGCCAGAGGCAGGAGTTTTACCCAATCGAGGTGAAGGTTAGCAAGAGTGGTTTTTAAAAGAGTGGTTGGTTCTTTCAACCTTACCTGAAGATTGAGGGTGATAAATATGCCAGGGGATGTCTAGGGCCTTAGATAGAATATGAGAAATTTGGGACATAAATTCAGGACCATTGTCTGACTGGAGGGATGCTGGGACACCAAATCAGTAGATGATCTCTCAAGGAGGAGATCAGAGACTGTCTGAGCCCTTTGTTGTGGGAAATGCCTCTACCAACCCCGAGAAGGTGTCCACCAAGACCAGGAAGTACTTGGCACATTTGACAGTGGGCATGTGGGTAAAGTCAAGTTGCTAGTCAGTTCCAGGAAGGGAACCTCTAGCCTGACAGGTAGGAAAAGGGGTGATACCTTGAGTTGGAGTCTGACATCTGACAGTTTTGAAAGAGGCAGTGATTTTTAAGAAACTTAAGTCCTCAGGAGTAGGCTATAGGTGGGTCTTAACAAAAGAAGACAACGCTTTGCTGTTAGGATGAAAGAGTTGGTGAAGATAGAACAGAATTTGACAAGTGTCAGGGGTGAATATGGGGTTGTAGGTTGCAGTGTAAGAATGTCCTGGGGAGGGTGAGATGAGTCTAAGCCCCTAAGGGCTGCAGCTCTAGCTGCCTCAGCTCAGTTGTTTCCCTTGAAGACAATAGAGTCATCCGTCTGGTGGGATCTTCAGTGGACAATCCCAGTAGCTGTGGGGAGATGGGAGGTCTTTAGCATGGCCATAATTTGGTTCACATTAGTTCCTGATCCTCCTTTAGATGTAAGTAACCTGCATTCCTTCCAGATAGTGGCATGGGACAGGAAGATGTGTAGATGTTGAGGGATTGTCCCTGTGCCCGTTGAAAGGCACAGGTAAGGGCTATTAATTCAGCCTGTTGATTGGTGGTATGAGCAGGAAGGGCCTGTGCCTCTACTACCTCGGTGTCTGACACTCTGGCATAGCCAGCTCTTCTGTCCCCTTCATATAGAAAGGAGCTTCCATCTGTATACCAGGTATAATAGCTTGAGGCAATGTGCCCTCCTGTATATGTGAAGGGTGAGGTAATAGTTACTCTAAAGTTTCAGTGCAGGAGTGAGATAGGGGTGGTTAATATTTGGTTGAGGAAGAAGATTGAAAATATTAAGAGGTAGGCATGATTGGAAGGTGAGTGTGGAGTCTTCTGTTAGTGCTACCTGAAGAGAAAGAATCCTAGAAGGAGATAGAGTCTGTAAGCCTTTGTAAGTTAGGAACTATGACAGGTTATGAGAAGAAAAGACAGTTATAGGTGACCCAAATGTTAGTTTTTTTGACTCTTGAATAAGGAGTTTAGTGGCTGCTAAGGTACGAATACAAGGTGCCCATCCCTGGGTGGTTAGATCTAGGGTTTTTTGACAAGTATGCTATAGGTGCAAGAAGGGGTCCCAGTTGGTGACCTAAGACTCCAAGGGCAAATCCCTCTTTTTCAGTTACCTAGAGGGAAAAGGGAAGAGTCAGGTCAGGGAGATGTAAGGCTGGGGCCTTCAGGAGAGCCTGCTGGAGCCGTTTAAAGGGCTTGGTAACAGATCTGAGAAGAGGTTCATGGGTGGGGCCTAACGCTGCTTCATATAAGGGTGAGAAAGGAGGGAAAAGGAAGGAACCCAGGAACGTAAAAAGCTAGCCATGCCTAGGAATGAGCAAATCTCTTCCTTTGTAGAAGGAACAGCTAGAAACTGAATCAGTCCCAAATAGGTAACCTGAAGAGTAGACAGTTGGATCCTGTAGCATTGACTGGAAAGGAAATTTAGAAGGGAAAGGGGGTCAGCTTGGTTAGTTTTTAGAGAGGGACTACAGAGAAGGATGTCATCTACATAATGCATAATCTTAGATTTAGGGAGAGACAGAGACAGCAAGTCAGAAGCCAGGTCCTAGCCAAGTTGGTGTAGGCTGTCCCAGAATCCCTGAGGTAGAACAGTCCAGGTAAGTTGGGTAGAGAAGTGGGTGTCAGGATCTGTCCAGGTAAAGGCAAATATTTTCTGTGACTGGGTGTCTAGAGGGATAGAGAAAAATGCATCCTTGAGATCCAGGACTGAGAAATGGGAAATCCCCGAGGGGATAGTGGGAAGAAGTATGTAAGGGTTAGGCCCACAGGATGGAGGGGAACCACTGCAGAATTAATGCGCCTGAGGTCTTGAACCAGACAATAGGTTCCATTAGGCTTCTTAATTGCTAGTATATGGGTGTTAAAGGGGAAGAGGTAGGACGAAAGAGTTTTTTCTTTAAGAGGTCAGAAATGATAGGCTTAAGTCCCCTGAGGCTCTGGAGAAAGAGCAGGTATTGAGCTTGGGTGATGTACATGGTAGAGTCCAGTAACTGGATGACAACGAGAGAATGATGTTTAGCAACAGAGGGGTTCTGGACAGAAATCCACTTGGTGGCATAGGTGGGGTGTTGGTGGCTGAACAGCAGTGGTGCCAGCGAATGTGGGCCTGTAGCAGGGCAGCAGTGGGGCACATCACGCAGTGGGGGTGGGGATGGGGGAAAGCTATGCAGCGATGGCAGTGGGTGGTGGTCACCCAGAGTGTGACAGGCTTGGTGGTGGCAGGAGAGCAGTAGCCATGGTTGAGGCAGTCTGCAAGGTGATAGGTTTCCAGCACCAATGTTGTGTTGGTATCACGGCTCAAGTCCAGACAGACCACACCAGGCCAATGCAGTTCCACATGAGAGAGGTTTATTGTGAGGGCAGGGGCAAAGAGGGGGCGACAGAGATGAAGGGAGAAAAGAGAGAGAAAAGCTCAAGGGGGTCTGCCTTTTATTTAGGCTGTGACAGAACTGTTCGCAGGTAAATGTGGGAGGTAAACCAAATGGATGCTGGAAATGTATGCCGATTGCCATGGCAACAGATGCATGGGTCCCTGTTGCCTATGGGTGGCGTCACCATCACTGCTGGATTCAGAGGTGATCTGCAACCATAAAGCCGATTCATGACTGTAAAGCTGGTTCTTGATGCCAACCAGTGCCAAGAAAAGGAAGGGGAAAGGTCTATGTGACTCCTCCTCCTCCTCCTCCTCCTCCTCTTCCTCCTCCTCCTTCTTCTTCTTCTTCTTATTATTATTTTACCTTTATTTTATGTATATTGGTGTTTTGCCTGGCATGTCTGTGTAAATGTGTTGGTTCTCCTGGAACTGCAGTTACAGACAGTTGTGAACTACCACGAGGGTACTGGAAATAGAGCCCGGGTCCTCTGGAAAGTGCTCTTGACCACTGAGCCAGTCTCCAGTCCCAGATAAATGATCTTTTATGGGTCATTTACAATGCATTCATCTCTTCCACTTTCCTACAACAGGCTTTCCAAGTATTCTCCGTTAGAAGGATGAAGCTTGGCTCTGTTAAGGGCTGCTAGTGTTCTGCTGCTGCCCCTTTCACATGTTAATGCCTGCAATCTTCTGCTGGGAGTTCCCTGTTCTCCAGCATCATCAGGCCCTCTCTCACAGTCCAGTGTGACCTCACCTGTCCTAGGTGATCCTTCCTCTCTAATGTCACATGTTGTCTTCATGGATACTGAGTCTGGAAATCCCTGAACATGTCTGGGACTCTTCTTTGAGGAGGAGGAAGCAGGAATTGTCCCGAGTGTTAAGAGCAAGTGTCAGTCAGGGCAGGAAAGCCAGGACCAGTTTTGCTTATGGACTGGTTTTTCTTATGATCTTCTAGTCAGGGCCAGCATGGCTCTAGAGGAAGAAGCTGGGTCAGCAGGGAAGTCTGGTGCTCTTTCAAGTACAGGGTGCATCTCCAGCCATTCAGTCTTTAGGAGCAGGTATGGCTGCATTGGAGGGCAGATACAATCAGACTCCAAGAGCTTGCTGGCCTAGCCATCTTAGCTAAAATAGCAAGCTTCTGAGTCAGTGAGAGATTTTGTCAAAGTAGTAAGATAGAGCCCGATAGAGGAAGACAATATCCTGCTTTGGTCTCTGAAGGCTTATGCATGGCTGTATACACTTACACACTCACATGAAGGAACTACACCACATACCTGTCAAGATGTGGTCCCACCACTGACCCATCATTGTCTGGTGTCAGTCTCATCCTATACGTTGTTAGAACTGTGTGAAATAACTTTCAGGGGCACAAGTCTCCCTTGGGTGGTGTTCTTTCCTTCTCCTAGCATGAGATTTATTTCTTTGGAGGCCATTGTTTCAGTAGCCTGATTGAGAGACAGGAGAGTCTCAAATGTCTCATTTGAGCAGTGACTCTCACCCTTCCTGATAGTGTGACCCCTTAATACAGTTCATGTTGTGATGACCCCAGGCATAAAATTATTTTTGTTGCTACTGTTATGAATCATAATGTAAATATCTGATATGCAGGCTATCTAATATGTGACCCCGGAGAAAAGATACATTTGGCCTCCATAAGGGTTGCAACCCACAGCTTGAGAAACACTGTGTTAGAGTCTCTTCGTTTTTGCCAGTTACATGGGCATTGAAGTGGAAGCATCTAGTTTCTTTGGAAAGTCGGTTATGTCACATGATGTTTTCCTGGGGCACACAGGAAAGGTTGTCTTGCTAAAGCAGACATGTGAAAGAATGTTTTCCTGAAGCAGACTCAGGTGAAAGGATGTTTTGCTGGAGCAGACACATGAAAGGACACTTGATGAAGCAGTATAAATATGACCCCACAGAGAGTGAAAGTGAAGCCCTAAGCATTGATTTGGTTTGCTTTGCCTTGATATTCTTCGCTAATGACATGCATGTACTGGTTTGCCTTACGTAGCATTGTTGCACTCAACACCGCCATTGTGAGAAACTCGCCCAAGAACTGATCGTGAGGCTCCTGTGGCAACTTGCTTCTATGGTCTTGCCTCAGGCCAGTTGGTGTTCGTGCCTGGTGTCTGCCTGACACAAGGACTGGACTGAAGCTGCTGGTTCACGTGTGGTGTCTGCTGGCCTAGAAGTCTGGTCTGCAGCTGCTGAGTCATATTTGGTGTTTTCTATGGGACTGAACTGCTGAGAAAGAAGATGGAACTTGCCCCCAAAAGAACTATTGCCAAACAGGTCCAATTCCCCCATATCCTAATAACTTTTCTCTTCTACTACTTCTACTGGTGATGGGCTAGAGGAGAGATTGAACCCTTATTAAAAGAAGGTTGCAAAAAATTTATGTCTACAGAGCATTGTTAGGATTTAGGGATGAGAGGGGAATGCTAAAAGCTCAATGTTGTGAAACATTTGTTGTAGATAGCCCTGGGGCTTTTTGTATTCTAATTCTGCTCTCATGGGAGGGGTTTCAGAGAAGGAGTTACACCTCTGACTTCTTGTGAACCAATCCCCTAATGAATAAAAGAGCCAATCATGGAACACATAAGGAGGGACTTCCAGGTTGGAAGGGGAGAAGAGAGGAGCAGGAGAGAGGGAGAGCCTTTTAGGAATGGGGAGAGCAGATAGGTAAGATGTAGCTAGTAGAGTCTCCTGGTATCATGGCAGATCTGCAAGGATTTGACACCAGAGGTATCAGACTTTGATAAGGTTTACAAGATTAGGTTTTAAATGATGGCGTCTTGAGATTGAGTTATTATTGTTTCTAAACTAAGTTTGCATTGCATTTTCCTTCATGTGGCAGCTTGTCTGGGTTCAGAGAGAAAGGTACAGCGGCAAAGTGTGGGTTTGCCTGATGTGCACCACAGAGGCCATGGGGGTATTAAAGCTTGGGGTGGTGTGGTAGCAACCCGACAGTGGAAACCTAGCCAGGTGGGTGGAAAGATCTCAGATCTCTGAGTCAGAGCTCCACGAGATGAAAGCAGGTCGGCCATTGCCCACCAGTGCATGGCTGGCCAGCCTGCTAGGGATGAGAGAACCAGGGCACAATACAAGAACTATGTTATACATTCCATCTTTTTTTATATATATATACTTTATTTACATTTCCAATATTTCCCCCTTTCCAGGTCTCCTCTTTGGAAACCCCCTATCCCCCTATCCACCTCTATGAGGTTATTCCCCCTCCCACCCACCCGCTTACCCACTCCCGTATTCCCACCTTGACTTTTCCCTTTACTGGGGCCTCTAACACCCTCAAACTCAAGGGCCTCTCCTCCCCCTGATGGCCAACAAGGCCCTCCTCTGCCACATATGTGGTCTGAGCCATGGGTCCCTTGATGTGTATTCTTTGGTTGGTGATCTAGCCTTCAGCAGCCCCGGGGGGTCAGGCCAGTTCACACTGTTGCTCCCTCCATGGGACTGCCACTCCCTCAGCTCCTTCAGTCCCTTCTCCAACTCCTCCATCTGGGACCTCACTCTCAGTCCAGTGGTTACTGTTAAGTGAAACTTGGGTATTCCGAAATTTTGGGCTAATATCCACTTATCAGTGAGTACATAGCATGTTCATTCTTTTGTAACTGAGTTACCTCACTCAGGATGATATTTTCAAGTTCCATCCATTTGCCTGCGAATTTCATGAAGTCATCGTTTTTAACAGCTGAGTAGTACTCCATTGTGTAAATGTACCACATTTTCTGTATCCATTTCTCTGCTGAGGGACATCTGGGTTTTTTCCAGCTTCTGGTTATTATAAATATGGCTGCTATGAACATAGTAGAGCATGT
>JAPYYD010003720.1:0-13826 GCA_028551405.1 Uromys caudimaculatus | reverse complement strand
ATCTCTTGAAACAGAAAATAAAATATAACATGTTTAGCTTTTAACTGAACAATAGTATCATACCCCTACAGTTAGATAATTTATTGGTCCATAGACATAGTTGCCTGTTGATTATAAATGAGAAGAAATCACCTCAGATTTTCTTTGGAGTCATCTGACTCTCTACACAGGTTGCAACTGATACATTATTCATAACATTACTATTTATCTAGCCCTCTGGTCAGAATGAATCTTGCCTTTTATTAATGACAATTCATGTCAGTGTAATAGTTTCTTCAACAAGAAGATATACTATATGACAACCTATATTTACTTTCTAGGCTTCAGAAGATATACTATGTGACAATATTTATTTAGTTTCTGGGTTTCAGAAACTAAATAAAACAATCCAATAAAATGTGCTCAATGGCTATAAACATGTTCCCTTGACAAGAGCCTTTTCCTATTTTTTATGCATTCTAATTCAGAATAAGGCATGAGAACTTAAATTTTACATTACAGTTATTGAACTAAAAATACACTAAAACACAGGATTTGGACTCTTATGTAATACTTAAATGATTTAGGGTTAAAAGGTATTTTTTTTACACCTTGACTTATAAAAACTAGTAACATTTAAACTACAGTATATGTAAAACTATGTTTTCCACACTCTCTCTGACTCAATCTGTTTACAGACTTATCAACCTTAGTATTGTTTTCTAGAAGATTTATATAAGAGTTTAGCATTATGAGAATTTAAAAATTTATCTCATATATTGCTAACTTTATGAAAACTTCATAAGGTCTTGGTTTTGAGTATTAATCCAAACTAATAGAAATTTGAGTAAAGCAAGCAAACAGTGATTTTAAAACAAAATTCTTCATTTTAGAATATCCTTTACCCCAAATAAAATGTGTTTTATTGTACTTATATTGCAGAATGACAAGCGATAATAATATGAGCATACCTAGTGCACTAGGAAATTAGCAATTGTGAGAACTTTGCAGAAAGTTCTGAGAACAGCTCTAGCAGATTTAGTAGTGTAAGTAGAAATTACCCTTGTCGTTCTCCACTGTCTGCCTGGAGGGTGGGAAGTGGAGCCAGGGTCAAAGCTTTGTCTGGCCAGGAATGCTGAGATTAACAGTTCCGAATACCCAAGATACAATCACAGACCATATGAAGCTTAAGAAGAAGGAAGTTCAAAGTGTAGATGGGTGGGTGTGGGAGCACCCTCATAGACGCAGGGGGAAGGGGGAGACCTGGAAAGGGGATAACATTTGAAATGTAAATAAATATCCAATAAAAGAAGAAGAAGAAAGAAGAAGCAAAGAATGAAGGAGGATTGTTTGGCATGCACAGTGAAGGCAGCCAGTGTCCTACTGTGCAGTAGGAACACCGTTAGCTACAGGGACAGTGACAGAAGCAAGAGCAGCAGCATGAGCCTGGACAACTAGGTGGGTCCAAGATCAAGTAGTGACTACTTCTGGAGAGAGAACTTTTCCCCAAGTTTTACAATTCAGTAAAGAGGAAACTCTCAGACATTTTTCTGTGAAAATACGTGAGCACTTCACACTTCATTTCCTGTGGGCGGGGTCTATATATACATTGAGGAGTGGGGGCAGAATTAAGGAGAAGTGCTTCCTATTGGCTCAGTTTGAGATATTAAGTAATGTTCTATTTGTGTGGGGAAGGACTCCTGGTGTTAAAATACATGATTGACTGTCGATGGTCCTCACAGTAAAGTGCCATGGTTACCAGTACATGTTCCAGAGCAGGTACAGAAATGGGTAGGGAGCAGCTCTATTCCTGTCAATCTCAAGTTTCTCATATCCTCAGGGTCTGAGCTCACTGGACCTTACTAGTTCTTCTGTCTGGTGGCATGGCCCACTTTTAAAGGTAACCTCACTGTTATTAAATTATATATATATATATATATATATGGAGAGTCAGAAACTCCAAGTAACAACCAAAAACTATTCTGCTTCTCCATTAACTCTCTAGTTCCCTCCCTTAACTGATGAATATCCAGATTTTCATTAAATCTAGATGAAACCATTTAAATAAATCAAGGTGTTTGAATGAAAGCAGACTCCTATAGACTCAATTCTTGAATACTTGGTTCCAAATTGGTAAACTGTTAAGAAATGATTAGGAGGTTTAGTCTAGCTAAGGAAGGTGTGCTGTTGTAGGTGGATTTGAAGTTTCAAAAGCCCATACTGCTGCCACAGTTGCTCTCTCTCTCTCTCTCTCTCTCTCTCTCTCTCTCTCTCTCTCTCTCTCTCTCTCATTCTCTCTCTCTCTCTCTCTCTCTCATTCTCTCTCTCTCTCTCTCTCTCTCTCTCTCTCTCTCTCTCTCTCCCTCTCTCTCCCTTTGTGTTATGACTCTGGATCAGATCCAGCTACTGCTCCAGTCCTATGCTTGCCTTTCTGCTGTTTTTATCTTCCCTACCATGATAGATATGGACAATAACCCTCTGGAATTGTGAGCTCCTAAATTTAATGCTTTTTTAAAATAAATTACCTTGCTCATCATCATGAAAAGAGATAGATTTTATCCCAAAGTATGAGAGTAAATATCAGTTTTATGCCATCTACAATAGTCATTAAATTAAACAAAATGTCCTTGATTCTGCTGCCTGGTATGCAAATTTTTGGTGAGTGTGTGTGTGTGTGTGTGTGTGTGTGCATGTGTGTCTGTGTCTTTGGTACTGGAAGCAATAGCAGCAGAAGCAACAGTAGATTTAGTAGTAAGCTACATTCAAATATTTTATATTTCAGTATTTGTCCCCTGTTTTCAATACTCTTATGTCAATTTGACACAAGCTAAAGTTATCTGAAAGGAGGAATCATCAGTTGAGAAAACACCTCCATAAGTTCCAGTTCTAGGGTATTTTCTTAATTAATGATTAATTGTGGAGAGCTCAGCCCATTGTAGGTGCTGAGCTGGTAGTCCTACATTTTATAAGAAAGTAGCCTAAGAAAGCGATGGAGAGCAAGCCAGCATCCCTCCTTGGTCTCTTCTGCATCCATGGAGCTTATGCCTTCAGGTTCCTGTTCTGTTTAAGTTCCTGCCCTGAGTCCATTTCATGATGAACAATGTTGTGAACATATAAGCCAAATAAACACTTTTTCCCCAGGTCTTTCTTTTTCTTTTTTTTTTTTTTTTTTTAAGTCACACTGTTTTATCCCAGCAATAGAATCCAAAAATGAAACATCTCCTACAAGAAAATGTAATATCGGCCCATGCATAAAAAATAGTAGAAAGAACTAGTATTAAAAATAATTGCCTGATAAAAGGGCATCATATTGTTGAGATTGTGGAATTTATGCTCCAAAATTTGAACCACAGTAAGTACTTTATACATGGGGGAATTATACATAGATTTGAGCTTGATAAATATTTTCTGATAATATGTGTAATGTATTAACATGACTATACTGGAAACAGAAAAAAAAACACTTCAAAACCTAAAGTAGTTATGTATTCACACCAGTGAAAATTCAGGCCTTTATTTTAATAACTAGTATCACTCAATAAACTGGGAAATATACAAGTGGGGACAGGGGAAGGGGAGCAAATAGGAAATTATGTGCTTAGAGCTTTAGGTTTTTGAACGTGAATATCTAAGAAGTAGTCATGAATAATTGTACAGCTCTTATTCACATACAATGAAATGCCCCTTGATCTGGCCGATGGTGCTTTTTATGGAAAATTACTTTTATTTGCCTAATTCAGTTGTCATCTTGGAGATTTACTGCCTCCCTCTGCTAACCTAAGCCTAGTCTCAGAAGCTTCTAATCTCTACAATCTTATCCAGGCCTAGAATATTTTTTGTGGGTGCCTTGATTTCTTCACTTATGGATACTAAATAGGGCAGGTCTATTAGAGCTGCTGTATTGATTGATTTACAATAGATATTTCAGAAACTGTCTATGCATCTTTATATAAAATAATATCTACGTTTTATACATATACATTTATTGATATCAGGTTATATTATCAGCTCATCATTCTACCTAGGGGAAATCCCTTAACATGTCTGATTTCAAGTTTATCCACGTGTAATATGGCCTAGAATATTTTTAGTCTCTGAGACTTGTTGCTGAATAATCTCACCCTTTCCAGCTCTTTCTGAGTTCTGGCTTGCTGGTTCAACTCTGCTGGTCTCGCTTAAACTCCTCCCCAGGCTGACTGATCCAGTCTGGCTTCTCTAGATTTCTCCTGAATTGTTCTCTTGGCCTCATACTAACTTTGTCAATCTGTTCTAATCTTCTGGCTCCTCCTTATTTTCTGCCATGCTCTGTCTTTGCTTGTGTCTATGTTGTTCTCTCTGCAACCTCGTTCTGTACTCCTATCCCAGTAAAAGTGCCTCTACTCTCCTTTTGTTTCTCACCTTGCACTGCCCCTTAAGTAGCTTCCTTTCCTCTGTCTTCTCAAGTGAATTGGCATATCATATTCTGTCAGTTCTTTCTCTGATTAATCTCTTTGCCTGACACTCAATTAGAAACCACTTTCAAACATGGCAGCTACCTTCTGCAAACTAATCTTACTTTCATTGTTTGGGATTAAAGTGTAGCTAGGGGAGCGTTAGTATTGTAGCTAGAGGGATTAAAGGTGTGCGCTAAGGTTAAGCCACACCACAGCTAGAAACAGCATTGTTTTTTTCAGTATTAACACAATTTCGGGGTTCACAGTGTGTTGAAATATCTTGCAACATTTTTACATGTGAAGATATTTACATAGTGCCAATATGTGATATGCTTTCTCTAAAGCTGACGCTATAATGTGAGCATGTGAAAAATTTCCTGCTTCTCTGATAGCTTTTTCTTGTGGTTAAAACAACATAAAAGAAAGCAAGAAGTATCCTTTTATGAGATAATTCTCAAACATAGGCTTCAGAGATTTTAAGGAAGTGTCTTGGAAAATGTTAAATGTAGAAAGATTCCTTTGACAGCATAGATTAATGCATTTATAAACTTTTAAGCTAATAACTCACAAAGTGCAATTTAATAATTAAATATATGACTGAATTCTTATTATTATAGACTTTTCCAATTATAACTTTCATTTCAGTATTTTTTGTAAAATAACAGTAAAATGCTCATTCAACTCAACGGTAATTTCATGTTGTAAAATTTATTTCAGTAGACGAATTCACTATCTTTTCTGTGTCTTTTGTTTCAGGTGAATAAATAGAGTACCTTACTTCTCTATGTTGAGTGACTAATAAAGACAGAATATGCCTTTATAATCTTTCCCTTCATTAACAGAATAAATGTTCTTTTAATCAAAAAAAGATTAACAAATTTAATTTTTAAATTACCGAGTGTATCCTCTACAATGATATCTTCTACAAGGAAAGGGAATACATGATACTTGGTTCACAATGACAATTATTATTTTGTTTAGGAGAAAGCCTCACATTATATAGTCCTGACTGTATACTGGTCTAAGATTTGGTGTATAGATCCAATAGAGAATGGCAGATTTTCCACTGACCACCTCCACCCAAAAGAATTGATGTTCTAACCTTCAATAGTTATCAAGAAATCATTAAAGGAAATGTCTCCAAATGTGACCTATTTTACCACCAATATTGCGAATAGATATGTATTCTGTTCTTCCATAACAAAATATGAGAATTTCTGCAGAGAAAACACCAATTAACCCTTTTAAATTTCAACATAGTTCAGTTTTTTTTTTTTTTTTTTTTTAGACAGTTAATTGAGTTCTCATACAAAGCCAAAACTGTTCAGCTGAAAATTTTAAAAATCTCATTTCTGCATTGATGGTTGTTTAATCTTGGAATGTCTAAGACATATTTGTTTGTGCTCGGAGGCTGCTGTTTGAGAGCTCTACTTTGATTCTCTACTGCCACATAAATTTGCAAGCATTATGTGCATATTTTTTTGTATAATAAAAATACTTAAAATACAGCAACGCAAAGCCACAGAATATTTTCAACTTGCATATATGTTTGACAGATTTCTAAGGAGAGTTGAGTGGTACTTGCTTGAGTTCTTTAAGCAGTTGCCACAAGTCAAATAGGATTGCTGTGCTGGGAAGCTGAACATGGATGACTGAAGAGTCTCACTCACTTCTGTAGATTTGATGCTGCCCTTCGAACACTGCTTGGATACACTTGTCAAGTGGAAAGTCAGCAAGGAATTTCAGACAATATGCAGAGAATGCATTTCATTCTTTACTAAAGGTAGAAATAAAGGGAACAACAACAAAAAACTCAGTAGGAATTATTGCAAGTAGAGATAGGAAGTCTTGGTTACCTTGACAACAGATCCACCATCTCATACTAGCAATTGTCACGATAAAAATACTGGTGAATTAAGTAAATACCAAATATGAGCTTTGCTTGGCTGTTTAGTTATTCTGTATTGAATTGTCATGGGGAAGTGTGGGGTGATTTTTCTGCTAAAGGTCATAGAGTAAAAATAAAATGAATATATGAAGGAATGAATTTGAGACTGAATTCTTAATAAGTGGCTTTCAAGCTTATTAGCTCCTCAGATATCATATCAACTCTTCATTTTGTATCAGTGCTAAGACATAAATTATTTTTACATTTCCTTGAATGTTTTAAGATGTGCCCCTGATTATAAGGAAGTATATAAGGAAGCCTAAAATTCAAGAACTTAAAAAGAGTGGAAAGGGTGTTTTCTATGCTGGGTTTCTGTACAATGTAGGAAAGTAAGTGTTTATCTTGCTTTCCTCTCATTATTTTGAATGACTGTGCTCTCAGAACTATCATATGGAGAAAGAAAGACAAGCATTTCACTCAGAAATCAGAAGGAATTATGGGTAGAAACATGCTAAATATGTGATTTGGTTGGAATATAAACTAGTGTATAGCATGATCAATGACTAAAAGAACCAGAAGCTACAAAGATTCTAGTCAAGGGTTTCTATGCTTTATTCAAGTTATGAAGAATTAAATAGATAGGAAGCTAGAATATCAGGAGCACACCAGTATACTGATGGGTAATTGGAAATATCAGCATCTCAGAGAAACTTGGAAACCTTCCTCCTTAGCATGTACCCTGTATCATTGACATGGAAAGATGACTTTAAAAATTGATGAGGAAAATAGTCCATCATTTTAAAGAGGTCCTCTACTTTCACAAAAAATAGAAACAGATGTCAGAAAGTTGCCACCAAAATGTGACTCTGCAAGAGTAAAATAAAAGATACAGATATGGAAAAGATGAAAGAGGAATTAAGAAAAGGTCCATTTTTCTTTGTGTTTCCCAAAAAAGGCAAAAGGGAGAGTGTTTTATTGTGAGCATGCTCTTATAAAATTTCTGTGATAAATATTTCATTTAGGTACAAAAGTTTTGGCCTTACAGATGGATTTTTTTAATAGCACTATAATTTTTTTTTAATTTATCTTGAGAAATTTATGAGTTTTCTTATTTAACATGTACTACTTCTACAAAATAATGGTAATTTTCTTTAAAGTTTTATCTTTATAAAGGTGTTTTTAACAGATCTAGTCTAAATGG
The DNA here is from genome assembly GCA_028551405.1 of Uromys caudimaculatus. NCBI lineage: Eukaryota > Metazoa > Chordata > Mammalia > Rodentia > Muridae > Uromys > Uromys caudimaculatus. The sequence goes on along the minus strand of JAPYYD010003720.1, from coordinate 6,325 downwards.
AATTGTTCAATATAGGTACAAGGTATATGAGGATATGAAATACTGTGAATTTTTTCTCCTTACTTAATCACTAGGTTTTAAATTCAAACAGTTAGAAAGTTAAATAAATACACATTCATTCTTGAAGAGTATGTTTCTGCTGTTTATATTGTAGAAAATGTGATTTCATTTATTTTCCTAAATTCTTTAGAAATGAAATATACATATATGATGGAAAAGCAGGAGGGGCATTGACAACAAACCCATCCAAACAGGTAGCTGAGCTCTCTTGTGACCTGTTACTATCCAGGTGGTGAAACCAGGAGAGTGTCACAATCAAACAACAGCTTGTAAATTCTAGGGTTAGGTGGATACACTGGTAAGAGTGTGAGGAATAGGATCTTTACTACCCACAGGAAAGATAATCTTTAGTAAGTGATTTCTTGGAACTGACTCAGTTATGGAGAGGCAGTTTACATATATTATGTATAATTAGGATGAATCATGTCTTTTGGGGCAGGGTTGCACTGCTTAGGTCTGCCTAGCCACAAGTTCTGTGTGTAGTATAGGTTAGACTCAGACACACTACTTCCTTGGCTCAGCCTCCCAATTCTGGAATGCTACTTTGTGCTACTTGCCCAAGTAAGAAGTATTTAACAGATCTCAGTTGAAGGGAAGAAGCATATTTTGTGAATAGCTAATAGATTAAATGTGCTGAATAAAGATAGGGAGATTCACATATAATATATGATCTATATAAAAATGTCACTTTAATTAAGCAACTGCAGTAAAATATATTTTCTTATTTCAATAATATACCTACTTACCATATTTTTGTTACTATCTTTGCAATAATTAATATAAATTAGCTAATATATTATTATTATTTTAAAAAATATATTAATCTGATATTCTTTATATGACCTTAAAGAGTTTGTGTCTCAGATTGGTGATACTATTAATATATTAAATTAAATATTTGGAGTTCCCACAAATGATTAAGCAATATAAAAATTAATGCATCATATTTGATTGAAGTTACTTTTTAATGACTTCATATTTCTAAACAGCGCACTGACAGCTGAATTATCTAAATGATAATAAATGATAAATATGATCAATTCAGAAATGAGGTTGTGTTTCAGAACACAAAGATTAAAACTAAGGACTGATGGTGAGCTATAACAGCTAAATAAATGAAAGAATATTTCCAAACTCTTCTGCTGCTAAGGGGTGTTAGGAAGAAAAACAGTAAATGACAACATACAACCAAATGGCAAACACAGAAACCCTGTAAATAAGGAAAAATTTTCAGAACCAGTTTCTTAATCTCCCATTTAAATAGTATGTAGATTCCATTGTAAGAAGTCCACAACTTAATTTTGCCTTCATTGTTTGGGATTAAATATGTGTACAAATGATGTGTTTATATTCAACCCAGAGGAATTAAAGGTGTGTCTGTGTTCTAGTCAGAGGGATTAAAGATGTGTACTAAGGGCATTTTTGTATTCCAACCAGATCACACAGACCTAGAAGGTCTTTGGATGTGATTCTTTGCCAGAGCATCTATACTTCTGGATTAAAATTTCTCTACAAAGAATATTTATACAGAATTTAGGCATAAGAATTTAGGTGAGATATTCCACAAGCAATTGTTTTCTAACTTTCCAGTAGCAATATCAAACTGCAAAGCAGTTCTTCTTCCTCGTAGAATCTGTATAGACACTAAGCAGTGTAGACATTTTGAATATTTGAACAACAGTCACTGTCAACATTAAAGCTAGATAGAGATAATCTGATATTTATCAAATTAAAAGATAGACCAGAATGTAAAAATAAATGGGTACACACACACACACACACACACACACACACACACACACACACACACACTCGCACAAATGATTAGGTCATTTCCTAATATAGCATACATAAGGGAGCTGCTTTAATTTCTCCTGGGAAAAGTTTGTCTTCAAATTTATCACTACTCCTCATTGTTACACCCTGTTATAAACCTGGGGAATAAACTGATTTTACCAGGGCTTTATCGCTGCTATTTGAAATCAGAACACAAAGTGCACCATCTTGAGTCCATTGTTTTCCTATGTCCTGTCACTGGATTTCTTCTTCTTTTTCTACTGTTCACCTACTAACAATGCTTTTAAAAATCTTCTACTTGACATGTTTAGAAGTTTATTTATTACACGGATGAATGACTTATCCTACTTTGCTAAATATGCTAGTCCAGAATAACTTCATAAAAGCAAAATTGGTGAAGTACAAAATAGTTAATGAAGTAGCTTTTTAAAAATATCATGCAAAAGAAGTCATTCTGAACTCAAGGATCTCCAAACAAAAAACATCAACTTTATTTTACTTTGATGAGAAAATTAAACACAAAATACTTTCCCATAAATTTGTCTACAGTTCAGTTTTATTGATTATAATCACAGCGAGGAGAGGATTTCTAGTTCCTGCAACATGGATGCTCTGGCAAGGGATTACATAATAAGCTATAATCTGGCTGGAATATAGACACTCCACATATCTTTAATCCCTCTGGCTGGAATATAACACATCCTTAGTACATATCTCAAACAAAGATGTCTAATGGATGATCAGACAAAGTGATGAATCAGAGAATGATTTGAAAAAATGAGTCAGAGATAACTACCCCAACTCTCACTTGGACAGATAGGAAATAGTAGTTACTTAAGGAGCAGTGAGGGAGAGATAGTGATTTGAGTTCAATTCAATGGAATTCAGTTCAATTGAGTTCAGTTAACTTTGGAGAAGTTTAGTTTAGTGCATTTCCATTGAGTGCAGTTGAGCTCAGTTCAGAGCAGAGCAATTCAGTTCAGAGCAGTTCAGTTTGTATACTTTAGAGGCAGTTTTTCCAAGCAGAACAATTCAGAAAGAAGCTGAGAGAAGCCAATTGGAATCAGTCAGCTGATTGGAGAGGAGTATGAGCAAGAAGGGCAGAGTTGAATTAAGCCAGCCAGAGTTCAGAAAGAGCTAGAAAGAATGAGTTCTTTCAGCATTAAGTCTCTGAGACTGAACTATTCTAGGCCTAGGTTAGCAGATTGAGACTGGAAGCTGAAGTCTTCAAGGTGTTGGTTTGCAGAAGTTTAGATTGTATGGATGCTAGAAACTTCTAAATCTTGGCCTAGGGATAGATAGAAATGTTGTGGGCTCAGCCCAAGCTTTACATTTGTAAAGCTTGTATATGACTCTCATCCCAGCCCTTCACCAAAGGAAATAAAAGTGACATTTACATTTGCAGTATATTTGTACTTGCTCTTAATTTTCTTTCTAAATCATAATGGATTTATATTTCATACTTGGGATAAATATTAACCATAATGGAATGAAATGAAAATGATAATATTTTGCAGGGGTTTATTTAGTGAAAGTGTGTGCATGTATTTGTATGCAACTTTCAATGAATATTTGGTTGTTTTTAGTATTTCATTTTTTATAATATAATTTCAAAGCCAGATACTTGCTTAATTCTAGGGAAAAACTGCATGGGATTTGTTTTATATGTTATAATGTTTGTTTAATAATCTTAAATATAACCACGTGAACACATATTTTCCATGCTTTGTCTTTTGAATGGCTCTGGAAACAATCTTTCACTCATACACAGCAAATACATCACTAAAATTTATTTTCTGATCCTATTTCTCTAAAAACATAAAAGGCCAGCATCCTTGGAAAGCAAGTGCATGAACTCTAATCAACCATGCCCAGAGTACCTTGTTTTACCAGAAATAGGAAAGTGTTCAAAAAACAGCATTAATTACCACATTCATTAATGAGGAATGCCAGGGGAAGCAACTAAAATGGTTAGTAACCAAAGATAGAGCATATTTTCAGTAAAATAAAGAGGTACTACATTAATTTGAGAGCATATATAAAGCCAAATGGCACGTTGTAAATAAATTATAGAATACCTAAGTAATTGAGGCAAAATGTATGAACTACCCTTCTCAAAGTATACTAAAAGAAATGTTTACAAGTTTCCTTGATTGGTAAATGGAGCCTATCTTTCTGTGAAACTTCAGAAATAGAAGCAAAGAGAAAACAATCGCACAGTGTATCAGATGACCATCAAGCCTCTACAAGGCTTACTAGTGAAATCACTTTAAAAAGGAGTCATTTCCTGAAACCGAAAAGGATTGTACCTTCTCATATCGTGAACAATATATATTTAGTCAAAGTGTCAGCAGCAGCAGCAGCACCACTGTCAGACACAGGTTCCAGTAGAACAGGTCACAAGAAAAGCACCTGTCAACAGGCCAAGTCCAGTGCCAAGCCCATACTAGTTGGTATCTTCCTGGTCATGTTTTTCAAAGTCATCTTGTATGACATAGATTAATCAGAATTAATACAGGCTTCGCTGAGTCCCTAGATAATGTGAGAAGTTTAATGACATAAATGTCATATGACGCCCAACAAAGTAGCCACCCTATAGTCAAGCATGACCTGAACTTATACTTTACTCTTCATGTAATGCACACCTCCTGATAATGCTTAAAATTGGTTCCAAGAAAATTTCAACTCATATGTTGAAAGAAGGTAGCACCATTTTTCTTCTTTGCAACAAAAATGAACCCTAAAGATACTTAAAATGTAAAAGGTATGAATTTTATCTTTTCAAATTCTTTTCTCATGAGTAGCACACACAAGTTATGTGAAAACAGGGAGTTGAGAATTGCCTGTCTTCTCTCTCTCTCTCTCTCTCTCTCTCTCTCTCTCTCTCTCTCTCTCTCTTTCTCCCTCCCCCTCTCTCTCTTTGATATTTACTTTATATCTATTTCAAATGTTTTCTCCTTTGGAAATCCCCTATTTCATTCCCCTTCCCCCTGCCTCTATGAGGGTGCTCCTCCCCCCACTCCCACCTCCCCGTCCTGGCATTCCCCTACACTAGGTCCTCTAACTCCCTCAGGCCCTAGGGCCTCTCCTCCCACTGATGGCCAACAAGGCCCTCCTCTGCTACATATATGGCCAGAGCCATAGTTTGCTCCATGTGTATTGGTTGGTGGTCCAGTCTCCAGGAGCTCCCTCCATGGAACTACAAAACCCCTTAGCTCCTTCAGTCCCTTTTCCACCTCCTCCATCCTAGACCCCATGCTAAGTTTTCTTACAAAGGCACTTACAGTCAGCACAATACCAATCATATGATTTTAAATTTCTGTGAATATCTGGAGCAGTGATTTCCAGATCCTGTCCCTTATTAAGTAATACTGTCACTTTGTTCACTTGTTCTGCTGTTTTAGGGTTTTCTTAGATGCATATTTTCTGTCTGTTTTTGTATGTCAGTATGTTTCTAACTCTAGATTCCATTCATTTTATAAATAGTATTTCTCAAAGTCTTAAACATTAAGTATGAATTACAAACTTTGATCTCTGTTTAAAAATGATATTTGAGACAAAGTGTCAATTGACAGAGGAAATGTCATCGTTTCTCTTCCTAGACATCACGATCTGAATATAGAAATGGAGGGATTGTTCTAATTCTGACTGCTCATCCAATATGAACTATAAATTTATAGTGAAATTTGAAAGCACTAGAGCCATATAAGGAGTGCTTAACTTGAAGTGAATGTAACTGTGCTATCTGGTGACCTGAAAGGAAGTGAGTAAAAGTAGAAGATCTAATGATGGATAATATTAAGAAGGTACTATGTTCTAATTTATATAGTTTGGAAGTTTTTGAATTTTTTGTTCCATGCTAGATGATTGTAATTTACAGGAAATATTGGTACTGGTTTAACACGTGCTTTTTACTATGAAGTGTTCCTGGTAAAACAAATTTTCTCACTTCATAGTCCTGATCACTGAGCATCATCTGATCATGAAAAGGTAAGATGTTGTATTATTATTATTATTATTAGAGTGTTTTCAATAGAATGTGGTGTCAAACATAGGATTTTCTTCCTTAATGAATGAGTCTTTTCGCCAGACTAATTCATACCATACTTTTTCCTGATCCCAAGAGGCCTATGTTAAGACTGTAGTGTATATTGATTTATATTTTATTACAAATTAGAATAGAAAAGAGTTTTGGCATTGTGGTTAAAATAATGACAAAACACTAATATAAGCATGAACAAAATAATATCATTGAGGTTTTGTAATAAAAAGCACTCTAATGAAAACGATGAAAAGTGTGCTTATCAGCCTGTGTACATGTGGGGAAATGGAAGTGTAACATTATAGTGACTTTATAGGAGTGACAGTTTCATCGTGCTTCTTTTTTTTTTTTACATGAACATTTTTTTTTTTTATTTACATTTCCGATGATTCCCCTTTTCTTTGGAAACCCCGTGTCCCCTCCCCC
>JAPYYD010003719.1:0-13827 GCA_028551405.1 Uromys caudimaculatus | reverse complement strand
AACCCCGAGGTTCAAGTACTCTAGAAAGATACTAAGTGTGAGAAGAAGGGTTCTCTGTGCTCTTTACCCAAGATGGCTGCTTATGATTTTTCCCTCTCTACAGGCAGTCCAACATTACTTGTTTTCCACCAGATTGAGCATTTTTTTTAAAATCTCACCCACTCTTCTCTTTCCATTTGCCATCAACATCTTATGTCAGGCTGCACAATTTATGTTCACATATAGTCTCAGACAAGGGAGTGGACACTGTTTGTTCCTGGATAAGCTTCTTTAGAATCTGAAAATAGTATGAATTCTTCTGCTGCTTCAGCTCACAGCTCTGATAATGGGTATTTCCCTGGGTCAGACACAGGCCTTTTCCAAGTCTGTACAACCTTACCCCTAAAGACCTTTACAAAACAAGGAGAAACTGAAAGGTATTTGTTGGGTAAGTCTGGTGAATTAGATTCTCAATGTGTGTCTTAAACTAGATCATGTTACCTCTGGATAAGAAAGGACAAAATAAATCCTCATGAGAGTTGCTACTCTACTTGGTAATGAAGAAGCACTCACTATATCTGGAATAAAAGAAAAAAAAACATTGTAGAGTCAACTAAAGCATGTGATTATGTACTTACCAAGCAACATGCTTTGTAATAAATGATTTAGGTGATACCATATGAAAAATGACACTGTTCTAGTAAATTGTTCACCTCCCTGACCCTCTATGGGGAGCACTATGGATGGAATAAATTTGCATAAGTACCTGTCATTAACCTAAAAGACTAGAGGTGCTATAAGTGAAGCCTGCAGGGAAGCAGCTGGGCAGTGATTTCAGGACACTGAGCTCAGAGGCATCTTCATCATGGCCTGGGCTTCTCTCCTCCTACCTCTTCTCTCTCTGTATGCAGGTAAATTCCTCAGCCCTCTCCCCAGACTCATCTGAGATTATGAAAAAAGTACAGAGGATGACTCTTTATACAATGACCTCTCTATGTAATTTTTCTTACAGGTTCTGTGACCAACTATGAGCTCATCCAACCACCTTCAGCATCAGTCAATCTGGGAAATACTGTCACACTCACTTGTTCTGGGGAACAATTGCCAAAAAAATATGCTTCTTGGTATCAGCAAAAGCCAGAACAGACCATTGTGCAATTGATATACAAAGATAGTGAGCGGCCCTCAGGGATCTCCGACCGATTCTCTGGCTCCAGTTCAGGGACAACTGCCTCTCTGACTATCCGTCAAGCCCAGTTTGAGGACGAGGCTGACTATTACTGTCGTTCAGCATACGGAGATGATAATATTGCACAGTGATTTAGACAGATGGGGAAGTGACTCACAAACTCTTTGTTTATAACTTGCATCATCCTTCTGTAGCCAAAAGAGGACCAGAGACCAACCTATAAACATGACTGTGACTACTTCATCCACATATGAGATTTATAAGCTCTCCTTTCCTTCTAGTTCTAAAAGAGACTCTGTAGTTAGTGGATTGCATAGGATTTGTACTGGATGGGATAAGCTGTCAAAATGTTTATTTACATAAAGAATTGTTAGGGAAAGGTGACATGAGTGGAGAGTAAGATGAATGAGACATCCGTCAAGTTCCATTTCCTTAATTCCTTATTATGATGTATGAGCCTACCATGGGCAAATGCTTTAGAGGATCATAGAAGGCAGGTCAACTACAGTAGCATAGTAACTTAGCCGATAATAAAGCAAACATATATTATTATACAGCAATCCTAAGTATCTCTTAAGACAAAGTCTTACTCTCCACTGATGCTCTTCCCCCTCCACTGCCTCAAGAAGAACTGACAAGAAGTTCCCCATGCCAGGTCTGGCCCCCATCAGTGAGTGGGTGTGTGAGCACCCTCACATAACTAAAAAGAAAGGGCAGAGGACAGATGGGAGTGGGGGTGTTGTGGAGTGATAACTTGGAAGGGGGTTATCATTTGAAATGTAAACAACAAGAATGATTGACTAAAAAATCTTTAATACAAAACACAACATTGATGTCATATCCATAGGCATGCTGTGTTAGTGATGTGGGTAATTTAATATGACATTAAACAATTTCCCTACAGATTCCCCATAGTTCATTGACATCAACAAAGAGGCTTTGTGATGACACAATCATCTCCACAGCATTTCAATGTAAAATCTGCTTGCTGAGGACTGGTAAACATTTATCTCTGCACAGTGAACTAGAAATTTCTTCACACCCTGGTATCAGAGCAGAAGGGCTTTTTTCACTTAGATGAAATATGCATTGGAATCGCTTATTGTTATCCTTGTATCACCAGCATTCCAGGCATAAGATGCCTTAGGCATCACTGTTGGAAACAAGTCATCTGAATAAAGCTCAGCTTTTCTCACTATTCCAATGGCTTTCAGATCACACATACCTTAAAATTCTACCCTTAATCCCACTGGAATATTCTATTTTTCCTTTTATTTACAGGCATACTTGTTACCCTAAATTCTCATCTCAGGATCTTAGTGTTTAATGCCTTCTTTTCCCCAAAAGCAAAGAGTGGACCAACAACAGATTTCCATATCAAGCTATAATGAAGGGTCCTTCAGAAAAGTAAAAGGACCACCACATAGAGATGTGAAATCACATATTACTAAAAAAGTCATGTGACACCCTGAATAATTAGAGAAAGTTATCTAATTTAGAAGTTAATTGGTCAAATAAAAATTATACTATGACATACTCCACAAGAAGGTGTTTTTTACTAATTTATGATTCAAATGTTTCCCCCTTTCCAGATCTCCCATTTGGAACCTCCCCCCCTTCCCCCTGCTTCCTTTCCCCTTCCCTGCCTCTATGAGGGTATTCCCCCACCTGCCAACCCACTCAACAGCTCTCTTCTTCACTCCTTGTTATTCCCCTATACTGAGGCATCTAACACCCTCAGGCCCAAGGGGCTCTCCTCCTCCTGATGGCTAACAAAACACTTCTGTGCCACATATGTGGCCAGCACCATGGGTCCCTCCATGTGTATTCTTTGGTTGATGATCCAGTCTCTGGGAGAATTGCGAGATCAGGCCAGTTGACACTGTTGCTCCCTCCATCGGGCTGCAAACTCCATCAACTCCTTCACTCCCTCCTCCAAATCCTCCATTTGGGACCTCACGCACAGTCCAATGGTTTCTGTGAACTGAATCTTGGGTATTCCGAAATTTTGGGCTAATAACCACTTATCAGTGTGTACATACTGTGTTCATTCTTTTGTGACTGAGTAACCTCACTCAGGATGATATTTTCAAGTTCCATCCATTTGGCTGCGAATTTCATAAAGTCATTGTTTTTAATAGCTGAGTAGTATTCCATTGTGTAAATGTACCACACTTTCTGTATCCATTGCTCTGTTGAGGGACATCTGGGTTGTTTCCAGCTTCTGGCTATTATAAATGTGGCTGCTATGAACATAGTGGAGTATGTGTCTTTATTATATGTTGGAGCATGTTCTGGGTATATGCACAGGAGTGGAGTAGCTGGGTCCTCAGGTAGTATTATGCTCATTTTTCTGAGAGTCCACAAAACTGATTTCCAGAGAAGTGGTATCAGCTTGCAATTCCACCAGCAATGAAGGAGTTTTCCTCTTTATCCACATTCTTGCCAGCATCTGCTGTGACTTGAGTTTTTGATCTTAGCCATTCTGACTGGTGTGAAGTGGAATCTCAGACTTGTTTTGATTTGCATTTTCCTGATGACTAAGTATGTTAAACATTTCTTTAGGTGTTTCTCAGACTTACGAGTTTCCTCAGTTGAGAATTCTGTTTAGCTCTGTTCCCCATTTTTTGATAGGGTTATTTGGATCTGGTGTCTAACCTCTTGAGTTCTTTGTATATATAAGATATTAGCCATCTATTGGATGTAGGATTGGTTAAGATCTTTTCCCAATCTGTTGGTTGCTGTTTTGTCCTATTGACAGTGTCCTTTACCTTACAGAAGCTTTGCAATTTCATGAGGTCCCATTTGTCTATTCTTGATCTTAGAGCATAAGCCATTGGTGTTCTGTTTAGGAACTTTTCCCCTGTACCCAGGTGTTTGAGACCCCACTTTCTCTTCTATTAGATTCAGTGTATCTGTTTTCTTGTGGAGGTCCTTGATCCACCTGGACTTGAGCTTTGTACAGGGCAATAGGAATGGATCAATTTGCATTCTTCTACATGTGGACCACCAGTTGAACCAGCACCATTTGTTGAAAATGCTGTCTTTTTTCCACTGGGTGGTTTTAGCTCCTTTTTCTAAAATCAAGTGACTATAGGTGTATGGGTTCATTTCTGGGTCTTCAATTCTATTCCATTGATCTACCTACCTGTCGCTGTACCAATGCCATGCAATTTTTAATCACTACTGCTCTGTAGTACAGCTTGAGGTCAGAGATGCTGATTCCCCCAGAAGTTCTTTTGCTGTTGAGAATAGCTTTTGCTATCCTGGGTTTTTTGTTATTCCAAATGAATTTGAGAATTTCTCTTTCTAAGTCTATGAAGAATTGAGTTGGAAATTTTATGGGGATTGCATTGAATCTGTAGATTGCTTTTGGTAGGATGGCCATTTTTACTACATTAATCCCACCAATCCATGAGCATGGGAGATCTTTCCATCTTCTGAGATATTGTTTGATTTTTTTCTTCAGAGACTTGAAATTCTTGTCATACAGATCTTTCACTTGCTTGGTTAGAGTAACACCAGGATACTTTCTGTTTAAATAAAAAAAAACTTTTCTTTCAAAATAAATTGAGCACAACTAATACCATTTTGTAATTTTTAAAGTAAAGATAGACCAAAAACCCAGTACATCATTTTTGTGATTAAGATCGAACATTTTCATCTATCTTAAATTAAAAGACTTATGACTCTACCTTGGCTTATGTCCTGGCTTTAGATTGTATGCCATCTCAAAACCACCCTCTAAAATCTGTTCTCTTAAAGTGAATAACCAGAGTTGGCTATGAGACTCTAAGTCTTCAACCCCATCAGAAATCCAAGAGCAACTAATATTAACTGAAACTATATAGGAAGCCTAACACAGCTTCCAGGACTGAGACAAAGTGTAGAGACATCTGCCTACCTATACAGCCCCAGTAAGTCAGTAATTTGGAGCATCAGTCTTCTGGCCCAGGATCATCTGACAGACCTTAGAGAAACAGGAAATTAAGGACTAGCCTATTCTGTCTCAGCAGAACTAAGCTATTCTAACCTGTAAATTGTGTCCTTTCTCTTCACAGTATTGTGTCTATAGATGAAATGAGGAAATGCTTGCCTAGTAGCTGTCTCACCACAACTGGAGCAACTCCACTGATGCTCAACTTCTTTGTCTCCAAGAAAGGGAATGCTGTTAGGAGCAAACTTGTCTCAACAACAAGTGAATAAAGAATATTAAATGTCACATTCAGTGGATTTCTGTCATTTTTAAAAAAAATTACTATCAAGGTAAAATAATCTAGACTGTTCTCTGTTAACTAATTTCAGCTATTTCTAATTAAAATATCTGAAAACACCCTAACGTTAAACTCAGAGCCATTAATTTGCTATTTGGCCCTTAACTCGCAGGCTTGATCATCTCAAATCAGTTTACAAAAACAGTTATAGAAGGAATGGGTCTAAGCTCTGTACTTCTAAATTTTTTGTATCAATAGAAGAAATTTATACCAATGAAATCCTTGGTTTTGCATCAAAATAAATTCTGTACCAAAAGAAATGATCATGATTTCAATTTACTAACAATTATAAAGATTTCTACCAATAAAGATTACAGCTATAAAATCAATTCTAGCTGTTTCCTCCCTGTTTCAATTATGATCATTTCTATATTCCCTAGAAAGACATCCTATGATAACCACCTCCAGCCCCAAAGTCCAGCGAAGTGGGAGAATGACTCTCCATAACATCTTTAAGCTGAATATGGGCATTGAAATAATTTTGAAGGGGGTAAGGGTAGGGAAAATGATGCAGTTGGTTGGCCTTAAGAAGGCCATATCAATGATTGGTTTAGACTCTGATGCCTGTGTTTTGACTGAATACGTCTGAAGGTCCAAGATATCGGGAGTTCAAGCAGGTCATTTTAGCATGTCTGATGATGAGATTCACCAAGGCTCTATATTCTGTAATATACAAATCTCAAAACAAAATTTAGTATCATCAAGATAATTTTTTGTTTGATTCTCTGGAATCTAATCCTCTGGGGGTCTCCCTTCATTATATCTGATTCATGTAACTCTAGAAGGTGTATAGACCCTAATCACCTTTTCTAAACATGCCAAGATAAAACCTTTGTTCCAAAATAGCATACCTTCAGTCAACAACTAGGAAAGCTTCTATCCTGCCCTCCCTTCCAGAGGAATAATAAAACCACAAAACTCAAAATCACATCCATTTTAAAAGTTAAAACAAATCAAAACAAATGAAGTACACTAAAGTATTATATGTGCCTATTATTAGGCCCTGTCTATTTTGCCAAACAGGAAAATACCGAAGATCTCTGTGGAGCCCACATTAAACAGAATTTGTGTATCTGTGAGGCATATAAAGCAATCTTCATGCTATCTTACTGTTCTACTCTCTGCCTAGAGCAGCCATCTTGTTATACTAATTAATACCTGTTCAAAGCAGGCAATGATTATCATTGCACTCTATCCTTGGAATCAGTGACTAATTTTTCTTATCCTAGTTCCAAACTGTGGGCAAAAAATCCCCACGTGATTCAGACAAAATCTGTATATAAATCTTTTCTAAAAGCAAATAATCCCAATTAAATAATATCACGTTCAATCCATCTCTGCCCTCTTCTTTTGATTCAGATCAGCCTGCAATTCTCCACAGCAGGGGACCTAGCAGCCTGCTTTGTTTCAATTCCCATTCTTGAGTCCATGTGACTCTCAGTGCCCACTTAAAAAAATAAAATAAAACTCTCTCAGTTTAATAATCTTAAATTTCTAGTGGATTTTTGCCCATCACATTGGCAGCTCTGTGCTGCCTGTATTTTTATATTAATTTTGCTCTTACAGGAGGGGCTTTCTAGAATGAGGAATGAATCACATACTCATTACTTCTTGTAAATCAATCCGTTAATGAATAAATGGACCAATCACTGGGCAAGTAGGTGGGACTTCCAGGTTAGACAGAGGAAGAAAATGAGGAGAGAGTTAGGGGATTGGAGGCAGGGATAGCATAAGGGCAAGATGTAGCTGCTAGAATTTCTTGGTATCATGGCAAATCCACAAGAATTCACCACCAGAGGAATCAGATTTTTTTTAAGGTTAAAACAGTTAGGTTTTAGTTGTTGCACCCAGAGATTGAGTTACCGTTTTTTCTGAACTAAATCTGTGCGGTGTTTTTCTTCTCATGGTGACTCATCTGGGCTCTCTGAGAAAGATATGGTAGCAAAGCATGGGATTGCCTGACAGGCACCACAAAGGCTGTGGGGTTATTGAAGCATGGGACTGGCATGGTAGTGATCCATCTATGGGAACCTTGTGAGCTGGGTGGAGAGATCATGAAATTCTGAGTCAGAATCTCAATGAGATAAAACAGGTCGGCCATTGCCCACCAGTGCATGGCTGGCTGGGCTGCCATGGCAGAGAGTAGGCAGCAGTAGAGTGGGAAGCCTGCTGGGACTTTTTAAATTATTATTTCCTGCAACAGATACAGATCTATTAGCTTTCCTCTTCATGTAGACATCTAGTTAGAACAGCACGATTTGTTGAAGATGCTTTCCCTTTTCCATTGTATGGTTTTGTACTCTTTGTCAAAAATCAGTTTCTGTTAGTATGTGAGTTCATTTTTTGCTCTTCAATTTGATTCCAGTCATCAACCTGTATGCTTCTATACCAATACCTTATACTTTCTATTACTATTATTCTGTACTACAGTTTGGAGTCAGGGATGGTGATACCTTCAGAAGTTCCTTTATTGTTCAGTATTGTTTTTAGCTATCCTGTTTTTTCTTGTTTTTCCATCTGAAGTTTAGAATTTTTCTTTCATGATCTGTAATAAATTGTGTTGAAATTTTGGTGAGCATTGCATTGAATATGTAGATCACTTTTTGTAAGATGGCCATTTTCACCATGTTAGCTCTATCAATTCATAACCATGGAGTAATCTGTCCATCTTCTGATATCTTCTTCAACTTCTTTCTTCAGAGAGTTGAAGTTTTTGTCTTACAAATCATTTACTTGCTTCATTAGAGTTACAGCAAGATATTTTATATCATTTGCATCTATTTTGAAGGGTCTCCCTACCTTCTTTCTCAGCCCATTAATCACTCTAATAGAGGAATACTGTTGATTTCTTTGAGTTAATTTTGTATCCAACTCCTCTTTCCCCAAATCCTTGAACACTGCTTCAAGGCCATAAAACTCATATTTGTGAGTGATTTCCTTTCTTTTCTACAGTAGCCTAAATGAGTTCTGTGTTTTCTTAGGACCAGGCCAGCCTAGAAACTCACTGGCATTATATTTACCTCAGTCATTCTCCCTTGTTCATTATCTTGAGCATATTTTTCCAAAATCAACCAAAACCAATCTTAGGATGAATTCATGTATACTTTGCAAAGAGCTTCTATGTAGCCATATCTTAAGCTTTGTTTGACTCACAGGGCTGAGTTGATTGTTATAAGAATTTTTTTTCCCCAAATCGTTGGCCGCTTTTCAGAAGAACCAGTTTCAGTTCCTATCAGTCATATGGCAGCATATAATTAGCAACATCATTTCAATTCTGTTTCAAGGCGTGTGATTCTCCCTTCTAACTGCCATCGGCTCCTGTGTGCATATGCTGGATTTATACATTCAAACACACACACACACACACACACACACACACACACACACACACACATGAATTAATTTTTTAAAGTAATAGAGTACCAATGAATGACTTCATGGTACATCCTAAAATTTGGAAAACTGAAGACTAATAAAGCCCAATTCCAGTAGATGGGAAGAAATAAAAAATAAAGGAGAAAATTTAATTAAATAGAAACAAAGAAAAAATAAGAAATCAATCAATGGATGCTGTTACCCATCATATTTGCCTCTACAGCCTGAAGGTAGTTATCTCATCAGCTGCAGAAACTTACCTTACACTATTCATTTTATGCCTGAGATATGAGTGTGAATTAAAGGTGGGCTTCAAATGGAGGTGGGTCATAACAGTCCCTATACTGATACTTTTATAATTCTCATTTCAGAGACAGCATATGAAAAGTAGAATGGGTTTCAGGAGAAACTTAATCAGACCTTCTCCTTCTAAATACTCTTCATATTTCCAGGTCTACATATTAGGATATTTTCTTTTTTGAGAATTGTAATTTAAGTGAGATACTACTAATTAAAATGTATAAGTTAACTGGGCAGTGGTGGCGCACGCCTTTAATCCCAGCACTTGGGAGGCAGAGGCAGGTGGATTTCTGAGTTTGAAGCCAGCCTGATCTACAGAGTGAGTTCCAGGACAGCCAGTGCTACACAGAGAAACCCTGTCTCGAAAAACCAAAAAATAAAAAAAATAAATTAAAATGTTTAAGTTATGAATATGAATACACTGATATATAAAATAGAAATTCCTGGTTTGTTTAAAAACCCAGTAGTATCATGTGATTTTTTATGGAAGCTCTCTTGTGAGAGGGCATTTGATACTTTTCTGAAAACAGGCAATGAAGAGACCATGTGATGTTTAAAGTGAATATATACAGATCCCCACATAAGGACATTCTTTTATTGCTAAACCATATAATACTTCTCTTCTTTCCTGGACTTTACTTCCTAGAGAGAAATTCCAAGTTCTTTCACAGAACTTCTCTGGGTATTCTGACTGATACTGGCTGCTTCTGATGACTGATTTGACTTGGTGAAGCCTTGCTGTTTCGTTAGATTGAACTGCCACTACTGATACATGTTTGTATGTATATATATGTGTGTGTGTGTATGTATATATATATGCTTAGAATTTTCAAAATCTATTTTACTTAGGGTTCTTAAATGCTTCAATCTCCCTCCTAGCCCACTGATCCAAGGTAGGGGAGAAAGAAGATTAATAGGAAAAAGAGATTGTGGACTTATTTAGAAGTCGTTCTTTGGGACAATTCCATTCCTTATTGTCAGTATACCGGCAGTTCAGCAAACGCCAAACATGTCAGGTTGCTCTGACCATGCACTTCCTGCAGATAGGAGATCCATTTGTCTGCAAGCAATGGCTTCTGCTTTTGTTTGATAAAGTGTTTCACTACGTGAAAAGGGGGCCTCATTCCCCAAGGTAAAGGGTATTCATATGTTTAAAAAAACAGTTTGGCTGGGCAGTGGTGGCACACACCTTTAATCCCAGCACTCGGGAGGCAGAGGTAGGCGGATTTCCGAGTTCGAGGCCAGCCTGGTCTACGGAGTGAGTTCCAGGACAGCCAGAGTTACACAGAGAAACCCTGTCTCGAAAAAAAAACAAACAAAAAAACAACAACAAACAAAACAAAACAAAAAAACAAAAACAAAAACAACAACAACAAAAACAAAAAACCAGTTTGGTAACTCTATATAAATGACTTTCCATGATGTTTTACAAAATCAAACATTACATTGTAAATAACTTCTACCCTGCAATAGGACTGATGTGACTAAAGCTTTTTGACTTTAAACCCCTAAAGAATAATAAAGAGATCAGGGAAATTACTTAATCCAAACTAAGACAGATTGAAGTATGTATTACATGACTACTTGTTAAAACTCAAGGTGCACTGTTGTGGGAAATATTAAAAAAGAATGGAGGCACATTCCTGTGCTAGCGCCGGCAACTAGTGGACCGCAGAGCTCAAGCCGGGCCACAGGGATCCTGCCCGGTGCATCTCACTCGGCAGTTCCTCTGCCTGCTATCTCTTGAGGGGTGGTGGGAACCCCGAGTTAATCTTACCACCACGCAACACCCCATGCACCCTGGGATCAGCCATCTCAACACCCAATTACCTGGTAATATTAAAACTCTTAAGCATATAGTTAATCAATCAGATTTATGTATCAATAAAAGCACAATTTACAAGATGGCAATACAATAATTTGAGAGTCAATTGATAATGATAAAAGCTGCCCACCTAGATTAGACAAATTTATCCCAAAATTCTAACCTTTATGATAACATAACCATCAGTGGCGCTACACAAGTTCATGTACGCTGCCCTCTTCTTTCTCCTCTCCCCCCAGATGCCCGCTGTCTCTCTAACTCTTAGCTCTGACTCCCTGTTCCCTGTCCAATCACAGGGCTTCTATTTTTCTAATGTAATTGGACAGAGAAAATCCTGCAACAGTACGCATGGATCCTTCATGTGTGAAAATCTCCTTCATAAGGAATTCACATCAAAATTTGAATGTCAACAATAGCAAACAACCTAAAATAAAATAAAAAGCATATTCATAGAGAAAAGCATGACAAAACACCCAGAAAAGTATCAAAACATTTTAAAATATTTATTTATTTATTTACATATTTTAATGAGTGTGTGTATGTTTGTGTGTTTGTGTGTGTGTGTGCCATAGCATGAGTGTCACAGAAGAAAACTTGGTTAAGTGGTTGTGTTTGGAATCAATTTATATTGTCAGCTTCAGCAGCAAGTGCTGTCATATGGTGATTCTATCTTGCTTGTTAAAACATCCTGAGAAAGGTAAAATGTATACTTCTATTCCTCTATTTATCTAGGCATGAAAGAAGTTTATCTTGCTTGCTTTTTGCTTTTCTTTCTTTGTATTGTTTTTGTAAATTAACATTTTGTTTTGAATTTCTTTGGTATTCATTTTTTTCACACAATATATTTGATCATCTTCTTTCCCCTTCCCTAATTCTTCATGATCCTCCCACATTTAACCATCCAACTTGAGGTTCTTTCTTCAAAAAAACAAAAGAGAAAAGTAAATATTGACAAACTAAAAACACAAAGTAAAAAAAAACAAAGTAAATATTGACAAACTAAAAAAGGAAAATCAGTAAGATGAAATATACCAAACCAAAATAAAAAGTTCAGGCGCAAACACACACACACACACACACACACACACACACACACACACACACATAGAGACATACACACAATGTAGTATGCTGATTGATGGACAATTACCAGTGGGCATGGGGCCTGCTCTGGATTGTGACTGTTATATTTAATGATGCTCCACTGGAGAAAACTGATTTTCCTTTTCCTGAAGTTGTCTATTACAAATAATTTTATGGCTAAGTGTATGACTATTTTTCCACTTCTGCTTCTCAGTGCTAGATTTTATCTAGCTTGTATGGATTCATGTTCTCTTGCATAAAATGGGGTACAGAGGTAAACAAAGAGTTCTCAACTGAGAAATATCGAATGGCCAAGAAACACCTAAAGAAATGTTCAACATCCTTAGTCATCAGGCAAATGCAAATTAAAACAATCCTGAGATTTACACCAGTATGAATGGTTAAGATAAAAAACTGAGGAGGCAGCAGATGCTGGCGAGGATGTTGAGAAATATGAACACTCCTCCATTGTTGGTGGGATTGCAAGCTGGTACAACCACTCTGGAAATCAGTCTGGCAGTTCCTCAGAAAATTGGACATAGTATTACCTGAGGACCCAGTTATATCACTCCTGAACATATGCCCAAAAGATGCTCCAACATATAACAAGAACACAAGCTCCACTATGTTCATAGCAGCCTTATTTATAACACTCAGAAGCTGGAAACAACCCAGATGTCCTTCAACAGAGGAATGGATACAGAAAATGTGGTACATTTACATAATGGAGTATTACTCAGCTATAAAAACAATGACTTCATGAAATTCTTAGAAAAATGGATTAGAAAATATCATCCTGAGTGAGGTAACCCAATCACAAAAGAACACACATGATATGCGCTCACTGATAAATGGTTATTAACCCAAAAGCTCGGAATACCTCAGATACAAGTCACAGACAGCACGAAGCTCAAGAAGGAAGACTAAAGTGTGGATGCTTCGGCCCTTCTTAGAAGGGAGAACAAAATGCTCGTGGTAGGAAATACGGAAACAAAGTGTGGAACAGAGTCTGAAGGAAAAGCCATCCAGAGACTGCCCCACCTGGGGAATCTATCCCATACACAGTCACCAAACCCAGACACTATCATGGATGCCAAGGAGTGCATGCTGACAGGAGCCTGATATAGCTGTCTCCTGAGAGGCTCTGCCAGAGTCTGTCAAATACAAAGGTAGATGCTTGTAGCCAACCATTGGACTGAGCACAGGGTCCCCAATGGAGGAGTTAGAGAAAGGACTGAAGGAGCTAAAGGGGTTTGCAACCTCATAGGAAGAACAACAACATCAACCAACCACACACCCCAGAGTTCCCAGGGACTAAACCACCAACCAAAGAGTACACATGGAGGGACTTGTGGCTCCAGCTGCATATGTAGCAGAGGATGGCCTTGTCGGGTGACAATGGGAGGAGAGGCCCTTGGCTCTGTGAAGGCTTGATACCCCAGTGCAGGGGAATGCCAGGGTAGGGAGGTGGGAGTGGACGGGTGAAAGGGGGTACACCCTCATAGAAGCAGGGGGAGAGGGAATGGGATAGGAGTGATTCCAGGGGTACCAGAAAACAAGTATGTATGCATTTAGGTTTTGTGCATTTCTGTCACAGTCTCTGGAAGTTCATATGTGTATCACCTTTGTTGTGTCTTGAAAATGCTCTTTTCTTGGCATCATCCAGCTCATCTGTCTCCTACAACATTTTTACCTTCTCATCTCCATATTCCCTGAGCTTGGAAGAGAGGAGAGTTGGTAAAAAACAATCCATGGAAGATAGCTTCTTTAAGCATGCATAAGTTAAAGCATACCCCAGCAAA
>JAPYYD010003718.1:0-13827 GCA_028551405.1 Uromys caudimaculatus | reverse complement strand
CTGGTGTGTTGGGGTATCCAGGGCTTGCTGTGGTGGGAGAGCTGGGTTCTGATGATGCCAAGTCACCTTGGTTTCTGTTCCTTAGGTTCTTACCCTTGCCTTTTGCCATCTTGTTAACTCTGATGTTAGCTGATCTTACTCTGTCTGGTTGTGGCTTGCCCCTCCTGCAAGCCTCTGTGTCAATACTCTTTGAAGATCAGCTCTCTCTGAGAGGTGTTTGGGTTTGGAGAGCTGTGGCACAGGGTCAGCTCTGGGGTGCAGACAGAAATCAGAAGGATCTTGTCCCCAGCTGTCCCTTGGTTCCTATGTCCTGATGGCTCTGCAAAGGTCCCTCTTGATCCAGTGAGTTTGAACAGAAGTGGTGTTTTGCCTGTGCTCAAAGGTGTGTCAGCACTCACCCGCACTCTTCTGGAACCCTGTGGCCCAGGCAGAGGTCTCCACCCACAGATGGAAACCGGAAGGTTCAGAGGTTTCCTGTATCCGAGTTCTCCTCAGGCCCTGTATCCTTCCAGTTCCGGGCGGGTCTCGGTAAGCAGTGTTGCTCCCCTTAACCCCACTCACGACTTTTCCAAGCTCCTGGGAGGGTAGCTTTCTCCTGGCACTCGTTGGCTATGGACTCCTGGTCACATATTCAGCTTTCTTTACTTACTGTCACATGGGATCATATCTGGCCAGCAGATTCTCTTCAGTAATTCTAGTAATAGCAATAATTCATGTGGTAGCAATATTTTAAAGCATATTTCATAATGTAGAGTAACTCTAGATAGTAAGTATCTGTTGGGAGCATCCCACACTTATTTGCTCATCTAATTTCACTGCTGTTGGCTGAAGTAGATGCTGAGGAGGGAGTTGGGCTTCAGAGTGTCAGGTGCCCTGGTGAAGGGTCATACAGTGGGTAAGCAGATTTCTGTTCTGAAATCTGTACTCTGTTGTTTGCCTTCCTGTCCAGTATCTCCACTGTGATGGCTAATTTTATGTGTCACCTGGAGGGTGGCTCTATGAGATGAATATTTTCATTGGTGATTAAGTAGATCATCCTCTATAATGTAAATGAGAGTCTCTGTCCAAGCATGTCATGGTCTAGACTGAGGGAAAAGGAGGCCTACCAAGAATTCTCCAGAGTGCTGCCTTTGAGTTTCCCCAGTACCTTTGGCTCTTCTGGATTTCCACAAGCTTGCCTACACTGCACAGTTCAGACTTACCAGTCTCTGTAACAAACATGAAGTACTTCCTTATACTGTCTTATGTTTTCAATGCAAACACATATACATACTGTCCACACATACACACATATGCATACACAAACATGCATCCACAGACACTGCACTCATACACATACACACACAGTGTCTGTATGTATATGCACAAACATGCACATACAGACACTGTACATACATATACACATAAACACACATACACACATAGACACTGTACACACCTACACAATCCACATGCACAACCACCTAGAGAGACACTGTGTACACATATACACACATGTACGTGTACAAACACACATGCACAGACACTGTAAATAGATACACACACATATAGACACAGACACTGTACACACACACATACATAAACATAGAGACACTATATAAACATACATACACACAAAGACACTGTGAACATACACAAACACATACACACACATATCTGATTGGTTCTGCCTTTTGTAGAATCTCAACAAATGTACCTGGAATTTTGTAATTTTAATGTGAGAGGAAGCCTAAGCTTCCTCCACCCCTTTAGGTACTGGAGACTCCATACAGGCGTGCTGAACATGTATTCTGCCTGAAGTCATAATCGCTGGTTCAAAACTTACCCATGCAGTGCAGTTTTCAACAGAACTTGCTTCACAAATACATCAGAATGTCTACTTGTGGCTCCCTGAGGCTTTCTGTCAACACCAGGATGGTACATGTCACATCCCACTACTGTTGTCCCCACGTTAATTTAGATCAAAAGGATCAAGCTCTCATAGAAGGTGTTGCTTCCTTTCTATCTTTTCTAATAATAACTACTCCATATGCTATTGGTATAGTAATGAAAGCAACTTTTCTCATTCACCTTTCAGCTTTACAATGTGTAGTTTGTCTCACATCGCCCTTCAAAGCCCTGTGTGTTAAATGTAGTTCCCGATTTCGAATACTCATAAAGAGGTGGTTGAAACTTTAAGAGATGGGGACTTACTGTAATGTCCTATGGGCACTTCCCAGTATGCCTGCCATAGTGGGTGTGAAACCCTGCCCTCTCTGCTCAGACACTTTTGCCATGAAGTCCAGCCACCAAACGTGGACCAAATCTATCTAAGGTCCAAGGAAATTTTCCCTCTTTTAAACTTAATCATTTCAGGCAGTTTGATGTAGTAAAAGAATACTGACTAGTACGATGAACTCCACTAAGCACATCCTTCTCCTGTTTGGTTGGTAGAACATGCATGCATGTTGAGGAAAACAGAGCACGCCTAGTGCACACTTCTGAAAGTGTAAGAGTGCTCGATTTTGAACATTTAAGTGATGTTTTCTAATTATTGCTAGACACAAAACTGAGACTTTTTTCTTTAAAAAATTTTGATTAAAAATAGGAAATCAAACCACAAGCCCTTTAAAGGAATTGTGCCCCCTCCCCAGAGATGAATCCAGAGTAAATTTTTTGGATTTTTTTTTTTTTTGAATCTCAAATGTGAATTAAAATTATAAAAGTAAATTTTACTTGAAATTGTCCAGGAAAAAGATCTTCAGAGTTGACCAATATTGCCTGTGTAGATATTCTCAATAGAGAGTAGTGGCAAGAATTTAAATAAGAAAAGTCCACAGAGCACAAGAAAACTGGTAGGATACATGCTATCCTTGAAAGACGTTGTCTCAATTATCATTTTTATTTGCAAAATTGTATAGAGCAAAAAGACTTCCCCCTCAATTTCATGTTAGTTCATTTAAAGAGGCATTGGATGAGTCAGTTGAGTTGACAAGAAAATTTAATATAACTTCTCAGATATATAATGAACAAATATAATTTACAACAACAAATAATTCAAGCAAATGTCATACTCTTGAGGTTAATGATATACAACACTGTAACTTCCGAAGTCAGAGTGTCATGAGCGAGTCACCGTGTAAACATACCAGTTGGATTTTAATTTCATAATGACAAGACACAGATTAAGCATAAAACAGATGACAAAGGGCTTCGAACCCAATCTAGCTGTTAATTATATGCTTATGTCTTAAGGTGTCACACTACCATGTCTTCTCTGCCTTCCTCTTTATTCCTGAAACAAGATGTCGAAGGCCAGCTAGGCATCCTGTGTTTTCAAAGTATTTTAGTCAATCCAGCCTTTCAGTCTCTCAAAGTTACTGTTATTGGAACTAATTATCTCTAGCTTCAATTCAATTAAATGAAAAATATTTGGACCTTACTTTTAATTAGCACACGAGCCCTGGCCTTATGTAGCAGACAGAGAAGATGCAAAAACAAGGATGTGGCACTTGTCGTCAGCATCTTGCTGTTTCTCTGCTTTGCAACTTCTATACAGCCCTCTATTTGATCAGTCCTTGCTCACTTAACTTTCATGGGCTTGACCTGCCCCTCCCCCAAAGTAAGACTCCTGGTAAAACCAATATGATTATTTATGTTGGATTAAAGTAACATTTAAGTGATAATGATGCATGACATGTGTCTTAGTCAGGGTTTCTATTCCTGCACAAACATCATGACTAAGAAGCAAGTTGGGGAGGGAAGGGTTTATTGAGCTTACACTTCCATGTTGCTGTCATCACCAAAGGAAGTCAGGACTGGAACTCAGGCAGGGCAGGAAGCAGGAGCTGATGCAGAGGCCATGGAGGGATGTAACTTACTGGCTTACTCATCTGGCTTTCTTATAGAACCCAAGACTACCAGCCCAGGAATGGCACCACTCACAAGGGGCCCTCCCCCATTGATCACTAATTGAGAAAATGCCTTACACCTGGATCTCATGGAGGCATTTTCTTACCTGAAACTCCTTTCTCTGTGCTAACTTCAGCTTGTGTCAAGTTGACACACAAAACCAGCCAGTACAATATGTAAAACTGTGGGCACTGTTAGAATCCAGAGGTCAGGGTAGGATAGTCCTGGGATCAACACTGGTCCTCTACCTGTTTGCAAATGAAAGTTTTTTGAAACTCAGTCGCACCCTTCATTCAGGTATTGTCTGTGGTCCTTCTTAACACTGGAGTCGCACACCTTGAGAAGCTGTGGCAGGGATGATTGTCCTGTGAAGCTCAGAGTCTGCCTTCTTGTAGAAAACAGCAGCTAACCCCAGTAGAAGGATCACAATTAAGTCAATAATTGACGTTTCTTTTCTGAGTCTTTTAAAGATTTTATAATGTTAGAAATAATGATTGATACTTGAGGGAAACTCTGATCCCACTTCTATAAAAAAATAAAAAACTGCAGAGAAATAAAGATGAAGTGATAACAACCAATAACAGACCGAGAGCCCCAGCTCTAATGATGCTGCCGTTTAGAAGCCATGTTGCTACAGGTGAAGAGAGGGAAAGCCCAGGAAGTTTGGCGCTTGCTGTTAAATTTGGCATCACTGATTGTCAAGTGCTTCAAAATGCAACAAAGTGCCTTTCTCCATAAGGATGAGCGCGCATCTTTGCTTGAACAGCGTGGTGAGCAATTAAGGTGCTTTTCTGCACAAGCGTATTCTTCAGGGAGGAAGTAGTTTCACATTAGCTTTAGATAGATGGGGGGGGGGGGCAAGCATATGGCTGGGTCAGTGGCCCATTCCGTCCTTGTCCTGCACCTCTGACCTCAGATCTCCCATTCTTTTCACGTTTAATCAGCAATAGCAATGGGACCGAGGCATGTGTTAGGGGCACAGGTTGGCAACCAGCATGCTTGTTTCCAGTCTTTTCTCTGTTGCACTTACTGTCGTGTGACCTTGGGGAGTCCTTTAACCTCTCTCAAGCCCAGCTCTCCTATTTGTGCAACAAAAATAAGAGAGACCCATCCCTTGTCTGAGGCTCCTTGAAAAGTTTGCATGGATTAATACAGAGAGAGCCCTTTCCTCAGCTTCAGCATATAAGGAGCACCAAGACGCAGTTCGCTATTATAGTTATCCCTGTCTTCTCAGCCTCTAAGGGGAAATTCATTCTGGTGCTTGGGATATTTTAGCCGTGTTCTTGACTAAGACATTGCTGGCACTTTTTGAAAGAGAGGAATTTGATTTCTGTCAATCCATCTGACGCTTTCTGATCATCACACCTGCATATATGGTACATTATTAAGCAGATACTGTAGTAGGTGGGTGATAGTTAATGAAACAACACAGTTCCGACTACCAGGTAATTGACAAACCAGAATAAAGGAACAGCTCACAGGACTGGAACACGGAGAGACCAGTTCAAAGATGACATCATGCTTGTTATCTCGTCCACCGGCTTCTGCTTATGTATCTCTGGTTGCCAGATTTTACATTTGCTGTGTACACCCATTACTTCAGTGATGAGACACCACTTCTGGGATGAGACATTATGCGGTGCTGGATATTGAACCCAGGTCCTCATGAATGCTAGGCTTATTAGCATGTAATTCATGCACTCTACCATGAACCACCCAAACACCCCAACACTTGCAGCCTGGTTTTAGCATAGGAAGAACTTCTCACTCAGAGAAATTGTACAACTTGAATAATGTAATCCATAGAGTAGTATTCTTTCCATTGTATACTCACTAAAAGGTAATTACATATTTTTCAGTATGTTTCAAAGTTTTGGAGCTAATATTAGTCATATCAGGGGTGGTGAGATACATATGTATTATGGGCAGCCTGGGCTACATACTGAATTCCTTGCCAACTTTAGCTACCTAGCTAGATTCGGTCTCAAGGGGGAAAAGAAAAGAAATTTTGTTTCAAAGATGACTTCTGTTCATTTGAATGCATGAGGGGACTGTTAGACACTGTCAGTGACTTAGAATCTGCCTATTCAAACAGGCTTATTAAACTCAATACAGTCAGATCCCAAATACATGATAGCAACTAATAACAAGCAGTATGCTTTGCAATTTAAACAGAAGAACATGGAGGCCTAGGAAAGGCTGGGTAGACATTGAAGGTTTCAGTGATGATTCAATGACCATTTTCCTTCAGCACCACCGCACTCAGTGAGTTCAGACTGTGCCCCTCAAGAGCCTGTGAAGGTTCCTCTGGGCCTAGAGAGATGGCTCAGCAGTTAAGAGCACATGCTGCTTTTGCAGAGGACCCAAGTTGGAATTCCTATATTGTACAGATCACAGCTGCTTGTAACTCTATCTCCAGGGATGATATCCAAGGCCTCTGTGCTCTACCAGCACCTGTAGTTACATGTTCACACTCACACAGACACAGAAACACACACAGACACAGAAACACACACACACACACACAGAGAGAGAGAGAGAGAGAGAGAGAGAGAGAGAGAGAGAGTGTTCTCTTAGCCTGTGTGGATATATTTTGACTTATACAACAAATCTAAATTTTAAAATAAATTGACCACTCTCTTGGCATGTGATGGTTGCATCATAAACTCTGACTAGAACAAAGAGAGAATGGATGTATATGTAGATTTTTATGTTGGATTCACACTGTTGCCAGAACTGTTATATTTCTCAGGACTTTTTAACTGGTCATGCTCTTGCCACCCTTACTTTAGTTATGACTGTTCCAACAGGTTCCATAGCAGGTAACATCAAGTGAATACACAACTCAGTGTATCAGCACCTGCTAGTCAAGGGTACCCTTTTAAAAAGAAGAAGCAAACTTGTCTGTAAATAAAAAAGATGAAACTTGATTTATATAATACCAATCTTAAGTGGGTTTTGCATAATTTATTTTATTTTCTAGGATATAACTTATTTTATTTATTTTTTCTAGGATTCTAAGAGGAGAGAACATGAGCTCAGAATGGAGAATATATATAGAAAGGTATATCTGTGTGTTTTTACCTGAGGCATTTTTATTTTTTGGCTGTAAAAGACATATGTAAATGGACGTGAGAATTTGAGAGATCCGCAATCATTTTTGTTATTTGTTGAGGATTTGCTGTACAGTGGAAGCAAACACCATCAACTGTTGGCTTAGCTTCCTGTTGCAGAGGAGCTCTAATACGCAGCTGTTGGGATCCCAGGGACATCTATTAAGCTGCATTTTACCAGGTTTCATCCCAGTTTGTGGAATCAAGCAAAGCTGGGGTTAGGCCTCAAACAAAACATATTTTAACTGAAGTCCTAGGATATTTCAGTATTAAGAAAAACATTCCATTGAATCAGTTTTAAAGAAGACAAGTATTAGCCTCTCTCCATTTTTTGAGATACTTGAATTATATATTTATACATACAAAATCTATAAGTATGTGTATCAGTACTATGAGAAATATTTATTAAAAGGCATATATTGGGAGTCAGGGAGTTGACTCTCAGTGGATAAATTCGAGAGCCAGCTTTCAGTTCGTCAGGACCCATGTGAAAGCTGAGTGGTGTGGTAGCTTGCTTGTTAAACTAACCCTCAGGACATAGAGCAGGGATCCCAAAGGGAGCCCAGGGTTCAGGGAGGGAACATTTCCCAGTAAATAGATGGAGGATGATTGCAGAAGGTACTGGATCAGCCTGTATCTCTCTCTCCCTAATAGACACATATGTGTAAGCAGGCACACACACACACTTGCATACCATATACACATAGGCATGCATGCAAGATCATATATCAAATACATATTCAGTGAAGACTGAATAATCTCATTGTGTTGATAGAGACATAAACATGTGCATCAGAAATTAAAATATTGTCAAATTTAATTTTTTGACCTCTACCAATGTCCTCTCCCCTACTGTCTTCTATTTCTTTTCTTTCTTTCTTTCTTTCTTTCTTTCTTTCTTTCTTTCTTTCTTTCTTTCTTTCTTTCTTTCTTTCTTTTTTCTTTCTTTCTTTCCTTCTTCCTTCCTTCCTTCCTTTATTCTGTCTTTCTGTTTGTCTGTCTCTGTCTCTCTGTCTCTCTCTGTCTTTCTGTCTCTGTCTCTGTCTCTGTATGTTTATGTAGGTAAGGGATAGAAACTTTAATTTTGTTAAGTGATAAGATTCACAGACCTAACTGCTCTAAAAGATGATACAGTTTTGGGGGAAATTTTTCATTTAACAAACACCTGGCGTACTGGGCTTCTTCTCATCTTCTTTCTTGTTAGTACAGGATCTTTTAAAGAGAAGCACCATTGCAGCACAGCAGAGGCAGGATTGGCAGTCGACACGCAGCCTCCCCGTCCTCATAAGTTCCACCTTGGGTGACTCAGTTTTTTTTTTAACTGATATTTAATTTTTTTCCATCTTCATTCCCAGGGAGACTGACACTGATGCCATGGTTGCTCTGGTGTTAGCATCTATAAGTTCTCATGCTGCATCAAGTATGTGCTCTGTGCATTTTGTTATTTATCCCCTTTTCCTGGTAGCCCTCAAAATCAGCTCCAGAAAGACATTATCCTAGGATTTTGCACATGACAAGATGGCTGTTTATAGAGACTAAATAATTCATGCAGTGTCATTTGGCTAGCAGCAGGGCTGTGGAGTGAACAACGCAGGCACACCTGAGTCCAGACTCCAGTGTCAAGAAGGCATCTGGAGAGTGACTGGCAACCTAGTCATGATTTGTAACATAGGTAATGTTGGGTAATTAATGATCCAATAAATAAATAAATAAATAAATAAATAAATAAATAAATAAATAAATGAATGAATGAATATCTACCCCATGTGGATTTTGATCTCTTTGCCTGCTATTTCTAGCCCCTCATTTTAGAGAATTATTCCTTTCATGGTCCAGCCTGAGAAATGAGCACATGACTTGCATGATTGGTTTCTAAACTGCTGGGGGTGTGGCTTTGGGAAGCAAATGAGCATTGACTCCAGGAAAGAAGCAAGATTAAGCCTCTAACATTCATCAGGACAATCTTAGTGGACCACAGATGATATTTAGGCTCGATGTGGACTGTCTGAACTGCACTACCTCCTGAACTCAGGAAGGCTGAGAGCCTCACGGGGCCCAGTTCTTATTTCTGCCCTGGACAGGCTAGATGTTCTATTTCCTGTCACAAAGTTGAGAGGAAAAGCCACCTAGGAAAAGAGGTTTCAAGCATGTATCTGAATGTCATCCTGAGGGGATTCCTTCTGTAACCAAGCAAGGGCTGAACTCTGAGGGAGCAAGATGCCATGCTGAAGAGGGAAGGTGCAAAGAACTCAGGAAGAGAGACCTGATCTGCTCCCTTGCAAACCAAGAGAGTGTGGGTCCCAGCCAGGGTCTGCGTAAGTGTGAACAAAATGAGCTCAACTAGACCACAAGGAGAAGTCGACAGCGCCCAAAGGGCAAGCAAAGGAAAGCAAAGTGCTTGCTGGTTGGAAGATGACTTAAAATATAAAAATAAAAACATAAAGGAAAATAAACAATTAAAAGGAAAGCAAATTTTAAAACCTCAATGTGTTAGAAAATTTACCACGGCAGAAGCTTCTAATAGCTTATGATACAGTGTATGGTAGGCATTTAACATTAATAAAAATTAATTTTATAACCACTAAATTCAATGCATGATATTTTCTTTTATTTTTGAGATAATACGATTGCCTCATTTCTCCCTCTAGACCTTTCCATATACCACCCCTTGTTTTCTTTCCAACTCCGCCCTCTTCATTTAGTGATTGTTGTTACATGCATATATGTATATGAACATACATATATATTTCTAAATATAGCATACTTTATATAATAAAATTTTTGCAAGAATAATCTGCTTCAATTGAAAACACAAAGTTCTCATGCTGAAATTGAAACAGGTGAGTGTTTTAGAAGATCATGCAAGGCTTTACAGTGCAGCAGACAGTCTAGGGGGCAGGCTGCTCACCAGCTTTTGGGACAGTGTTTACCAATAGATGGGTCAGACTTTCTTTGATTGGCACCAGTGCATTTACATCTCAAGGTAATCATCAAATAGTAGCTCCCATTCAGTCTTCCACTCTTTTTGAGGCTTTAACAGTGAGGTTGCTTAGAAGTCGGTTGCTCTGTGCTTTCTCTGGAATTCTCTACCCAGGACTGTTTTCATTCAGATGTGAATTTGCAGGGAAAACCATGCCTGCAAAGTTGGTTATTTATGGAGAAGACAACTTTTTAAAGTAAACATCTGAATCTGATACTATTAATAGGGTTTGTAT
Organism: Uromys caudimaculatus; assembly: GCA_028551405.1. Classification (NCBI taxonomy): domain Eukaryota; kingdom Metazoa; phylum Chordata; class Mammalia; order Rodentia; family Muridae; genus Uromys; species Uromys caudimaculatus. The sequence goes on along the minus strand of JAPYYD010003718.1, from coordinate 3,608 downwards.
TTCTGGACAGGTTTGCTAACATATATAACATACAAAGATCTATTTCTGTTTATTTTAGGGCTGCATCCGTTCTAGGTGTGAGGACTGTATTTGATGCAAGGAGGGGATTAGAATACAAATGAGAAATGGGCTACTTGAAAAGAACCAGGAAAATCTAAAAGCCCACTTCATTTTGTAGAAAGATAGTAAACACAGGTCATCAGATGATTAGACACACAGTTCTCAAGTTTATCTCAAAACTCAGTGAAAAAAAGAGACTTGAAAACAAACAAATCAACAGTAGAAAAGCATTGTAGAGAATACAAAATAATAATAAATAAAAGTATGCCACATAATTTTGGGAATGATGTGCTGTGAATATGAAATGTCCTCCATGGTATCATGTGTCTGAATTATTGGTCCCTAATTGGGAATGTTCTGGAACCTTCTGGAGGTTCCTTCCCTGAGTGATGGGAGTCAGTGGGGGTGTGCCTCTCTCCCTCTCCCTCTCCCTCTCCCTCTCCCTCTCCCTCTCCCTCTCCCTCTCCCTTTCCCTCTCCCTCTCCTTTTCCCTTTCCTTCTCCCCTCCCCCCTCCCTCTCCCCCTCCCTTTCCCCTCTCTCTCCCCTCTCTCTCCCCCCCTCCTGTATACAGAAGAGATTGACCAGCCAGCTTTCTGCTCCTCTCGCCATTCTATGCCTTCCCCAGACTTGAGCCCTCAGAAACTATAAGCCAAAATAGACAGACCCTTTCACCCCTAAGCTGCCTTTTACCTTCATCAGGGTATTTATCTCAGCAACTGAAAAGAAATCAATACAGGAACAGGGAGACTTAGGATAGATGCTTACAGATGAGGAAGATACATGAGGATGTATCCAATTTGCTTTGTAGCTTCCTTGTGAGACAATGGAATAACCACAGTGGACCTAGGTATGGAGGACCCGGGTAGGCTTCTGATAGGTCATTCTGGTGACTTTGATGTTTTCTTCAAGTTTATCCCTCTTCACTGTAATGAGCCTCATTTTATGAGATGTTCAACATCTTTTATAATTAACTCGAAAACGTCTCAATTCATTTACTGCAGAGTGAGTCTGTGATATGACCAGGTTCAGGGCTGAAAATAGGACCATGGGTTAGATTGACTAGTGCACAGGGAAGGGCAATTGCCCACCCATTCTCTGATGGAGAACGCTGGGATTGAGCGTGTCCAATACCTTGAAGCTCAGGTAGAAGCCTGGGGAGTATTTGGCTGAAAAACCAGAATGGAATTGAAGATAAACAAAATAAAACACAACAACACAACGACAAAATACTCACAATAAAACATAACACAAAACAAAACAACGTTGATTGAGTCTCTCATAATTGCTTTTCTCTGGGTGCAGCAGAAATAGTTCAGCAGTTAAGAGCACACATTACTTTTACAGAGGACCCAACTTTGATTCCCTGAACCTGTGTTGACTAGTTCACAGATGACTGAAACTCCAAGTCCAGGGAATCTTATGGCTTCTGGATTCTTCAGGTACCTGCATTTACATGTACCTGTGTGTATGCATGCACGGGTGCACACACACATGATAGAAAATAAGAAAAATAAATCTTATCAAATAATGTCGTTACCCGTCTACAAATGTCAACGTTCAGCAGAAAGAACTTCCCTAGTTTATTTTAAAAGCCTGATGATTGTACATAAAAATGAGTGGTCTGACAGGTTATGAGTTTAGTAAGTTTATGAGTTTATGAGTATTCTGAGGTTACATTTTCACAGTGTTGGGCATGAAGAACAATGTGGTTATTTGATATTTGTCCCAGAAGCTAGAGCAGACTGTCCTCCATGGATTAAACGTCTTAGAAGACAATAATTACCTGAGAAACTTTCTTCTTGAAGGTGGATTAGAGGTTTATGAACTACAACCTAAATTTCCCATCACAGGACTTAAGGAACGCAGTATTAAAATAAGAAGGAAGAATTTTGTACCAGGTGTGAAGCACAAGCAATAAAAACCTGGGATATTAGCCAGAAAATTATTGGTCTGGGTATTGAGAAAAAAAAAAAAAGGATTCTCCCAAAAGATTAAAGATGTAGTGTTAGGATTGTTGATTGAAGCATGATTTCTAACTATGGAGGTCTGAATTTAGCTAATAATTCATAGCCTGGGCTAATATTTTAACCATACATGCCAGAATATAGAAAGTTCTATTATAGATTTTTTTCTAATAGTGGAGACAAAGGCACTCTGGGGTTTATAAAAAGTCTACTTCAGTGAAGTTTTTTTTTCCCTCCATTTCTTTTTGACTAAAGAGCTTCCCATTTAAACCCCATTGAGACTTGCTCATCATTTGTTGTTAAGCCACCAATATATTTTGACAATAGAATGTAATAATAATTATTGTATTGTACATGCTCTATGCAGGCTCAAGTCGGGTGTGCAGACACTGGGGGAGAGAAGCAATCATTCTGTGTATTTTATTAACACATTCATTATGTGAAGTGACATTGGTTATATCAAGAATGTATAATAGTCTATTCTAAAGTATGGATTTTTTTCCATAAAACAGCATGAATGTCTCATGCCAAAGCAATATGAACGTGAAGAATATCCATCATAGATTAATAAAGGAAAGATGCAATCATTTTACCAAATGAGACCCAGAACACATCTGCTGCAGTAGCTACCAGTGGCTGCTGGATAAAGATGTTCACACATACCAGGTTAGGGGCATTCATATTCAGAGTAAATGTGGCGTGGCAGCCTCTCAGGTGGCATGTCACAGACACTGTGCCAGGTGGCAAGAGGTAGAGACAGCTCTTGCATATATTAGTTCTACCTAAATCTGATGATTGCTTCTTTACTGGGGTAACTTTTTTGGGGGGAGGGGGAAGGGTTTATTGAACTTACACTTCCCTGTTACTGTTCATCACGAAAGAAAGTCAGGACTGGAACTCAAGCAGGTCAAGGAACAGGAACTGACGCAGAGGCCATGGAGGAATGCTGCTTACTGGCTTGCTTGTTTCTCCTGGCTTGCTCAGCCTGCTTTCTTTCTTTCTTTTTTTTTTTTTTCTTTTTATTTTTTGATACTTTATTTACATTTCCAGTGTTTCCCCCTTTCTAGGTCTCCTCTTTGGAAACCACCTATCCCCTCCCCCTCCCCCACCTCTATGAGGGAATTCCACCTCCCACCCACCCACTCCAGTATTCCGACCTTGACATTCCCCTTTACTGGGGCCTCTCCTCCCCCTGATGGCTAACAAGGCCCTCCTCTCATGCAAAGCTTCTGTAAAGCGAAGGACACTGTCAATAGGACAAAACAGCAACCAACAGATTGGGAAAAGATCTTTACCAATCCTAAGTCCGATAGAGGGCTAATATCCAACATATACAAAGAACTCAAGAAGTTAGACTCCAGAAAACCAAATAACCTCATCAAAAAATGGGGAACAGAGTTAAACAGAGAATTCTCAACTGAGGAAATTTGCAGGACTGAGAAGCACCGAAAGAAATGCTCAACATCCTTAGTCATCAGGGAAATGCAAATCAAAACAAGTCTGAGATTCCACCTCACACCAGTCAGAATGGTCAAGATCAAAAACTCAGGTGACAGCAGATGCTGGTGAGGATGTGGAGAAAG
>JAPYYD010003717.1:0-13830 GCA_028551405.1 Uromys caudimaculatus | reverse complement strand
CCAACCAAAGAATACACATCTATGGACCCATGGTTTGGACCACATATGTGGCAGAGGATGACCTCGATGGCCATCAGGGAGAGAGGAGAGGCCCTTGGGCCTGAAGATGTTAGAGGCCCCAGTAAAGGCGAATGTCAAGGCGGGAATATGGGGATGGGTGGGCAGGTGGGTGGGAGGTGGAATTCCCTCATAGAGGCGGGGATGTGGAGGGGATAGGGGGTTTCCAAAGAGGAGACCCAGAAAAGCGGATACATTGGAAATATAAATAAAGTATCAAAAATAAAAAAACAAACAAACAAACAAACAAAAAAAACCAAACACTTACTGATAGCTTAAAAAAAAAAAAAAAAAAAAAAAAAAGAATATCTAATTCTAACTGTCATGCATGTCAAAAATAGTGCTATATCACCTGGTTCTGACTAAGGGATGATTCTTTTCTCATGACAACAGGTAAGATGGCTGTGATGGCTATTCTGGGGTGTCAAGAATACCAGGAAAAAAGAATTGAAACTGAGAAATGTCATTCATCAGTTGGACCATTTGTTGGGCCTATGGGGCATTTTATTGATTCTTGATTGATGTAAAAGGGCCGAGTCCTCCAGGTAGGCTTGTGGGACTGGGCAGTAAAAGAAAGGTTTGAATGTGAGACAGGAAGTAATCCAATGAACAGTGGTCTATGGTTTCTACCTCAGGCTCTTGCCTTGAGTTCCTGCCTTACTTCTATTAATGATGAACTTTAATCTGTAAGCCAAATAAACTGTTTCTACCTCAAAAAAACCCAAAAAACCAAACCAAACCAAACCAAAACAAAACAAAACAAAACAAAAACCTTAAGTCCAAGTGGATCAAGAACCTCAACATAAAACTGGATACACTAAATCTCATAGGAGAGAATGTGGGACTAGCCTTGAATGCACTGGTGCAGGAGACAATTTTCTAAACAGAACACCAAGGGATAAGGCTCTAAGATTAACAGCTAATGAATGGGACCTCATGAAACTGCAAAACTTCTATAAGGCAGAGGATATTGTCATTAGGACAAATTGGTAACCTACAGATTGGGAAAGTATCTTCATCAGCCTTATATTTGATAGAGGGCTAATATTCAAATTTTATAAAGAACTAAAGAAGTTAGGCACCAATAACCTAAATAACCCAATTAAAAAATAGGGCACAGAGCTAACAAAAGAAATCTCAAATAACCAAGAACCACTTAAAGAAATGTTCGAAGTTCTTAGTGATTGGAGAAACTGCAAATAAAAACAAATCTGAGATTCCAACTTCCACCCATCAAAATAGCTAAAATTAAAAAAAAAAAATTGCATGAATAGCACATGCTAGCAGGATTTTGAGCAAGGAGAATACTCTTACACTGCTGTTGGGAGTGCAAACTTGTACAACCACTTTGGAAATCATTTTGGCTGTTTCTTTGAAAACTGGGAAAAGTTCTATCTCAAAACTCAGCTATACTTCTGGACATAGAATCAACAGATGTCTACCAAACCATAAAGACACTTGCTCAACTTTGTTATAGCAGCTTTATTGTAATAGCCAGAAATAGGAAACAAACTAGATGTCCCTCACCTGAAGAATGGATTAAAAAAAAATGTGGTACTTCTACAGACCAGAAAAATATTCAGCTATTCAAAATAAAGATTTCATGAATACAGCAGGTAAATGGATAGATCTTGAGAATATCATCCTGAGTGAGGTAACCGAGTCCCAAAGACATGCAAGGTATGTCCTCACTTATAAGTGGATATTAGCCATAAAATACACTAATGCTACACTTCACATACCCAAAGAAGCTATTCAAGAAGGCGCAAGGAAGGATGCTTGACTTTCACTTAGAAGGGTGATTAAAATATTCTTGAGGCAGATGGAGAAAGGGAACTTGGTGGGGAAGGAGATGGGAAAGAAATGGAAGGATTAGGAGAGAGACAGGAGAGACATCCAGGTGGCTATGAGAATGACTGGAAATCTGGTAGTGGCAAGGGTGGGGAGTTGGGGGAATCTCCAGGGTGTGACAGAGATCTGGCATATGGGATGTGCCCAAGAATCAATGGGGATAATCTTAGCTGTGGCTCCTTGCATTGGGGATATAGAACCACCAAAAGCCACCTCCTATAGCCAGGCAGGAACCCTAGTGGAGAGAGAGGGACAACAAACCACTCGCAAAACTTACAACCCAAAATTTACCCTGTCTGCAAGAAACACTGGGAAGGGGAATGAAGCAGAGGCTCAGGGAATTGGCAACCAATAACCAGCTTAGCTTGAGACCCATCCCATGGGCAAGCACCAATCCCTGACACTACTAATGTTACTTTGTAGTACTGGCAGACAGGATCCTAGCATGCCTGATCCTCAGAAAGGCTCCACTTGGCATCTGATCATATGCATGCGAACACCCACAGCCAAACAGTGGGTGGAGCTTGGGGACTTTTATGGAAGAGTAGGGCAAAGGGTTGAGGGCCCTGAAGAGGATTGGAACTCCACAGGAATACCAACGGATTTAAATAATCTGGACTCTTGGGATTCTCAGATACTGAACCACCAACAAAAGAGCATACATAGCTGGACCTAGGCATCCCTGCATTTATGGAGCAGATGTGCAGCTTGGTCTTCATGTGGGACCCGAACAAATGGAGTGGGTTCTATCCCAAAAGCTGTTGCCTATCTGTGGGCTGTGTTCTTCTAGTTGAACTGGCTTGTCTGGCCTCTGTGGCAGAGGACGTGCATAACCCCCTAGAGACTTGATGTGTCAGGGTAGGATGATATTCAGGGGTCCCCCCACCTCTCAGAAGAGAAGGGGAGAGGGAGGGGCAAGTCCTGTAGGAGGGGTTGACAGTGAGGGGACCAATGATCGAGATGTAACATGAATAAATAAATTAAAAAAAAAAAAGATTTCATGGAACAAATCTGTCCATTTTTAAGGTTCTTAACTTTCAAATCCACTCTTGTAAAATGTCCTTATCATAGATCTAAACTGTCATTTCTTTATCTAACTTATTGAACATTTTTGCATTTCCTAATTGCTCTGTCTTAACCAGTATGAGGAAAGTGGACTCTGGCAGTTCCATTAAGATAAGAGCAGTCTGATCAAACTGTTTTCCATATTATTTCAAGCCTGTATTTTACTTGGATTTGAAGTATCTAATTCTAATATTTTGCCATTTAGTCTATCATTTACATTGTTGACATTTAAGGTCTCACTTCCTTGGTCATACTAGTCAGGGCAATTATGTGTGAAAATAATGATCAGCTAAATATTTTGAACAAAAAGTGCAATTCACTGAAGATAGAACTCTTGCCAAACATCTTATGGAAAAATATAGTATTCTCATTAAATGATATACTTATGCATTGATAGCCTCTGTAAATTATCTATAGCACACTACAGACCTGGCCATTACTATTTGTTAATGTAATAGTCTGATTTTGGTTTATTTTTTTAATCCCTTTTTCTTTATATATCATGACCAAATTCTCAGTTTTCATCCTTGAAATAAGCCCTATCCCAAATTCCTATGGGTGTCTGGTTTGATATATTTTTAATTATCCTTCCCACACTCCTTCCAACTAATCTCAATATACATAGGATTTTTACTTATGCTATTCCCTGACTCTTGCTTATGAGGCTGAACAATAGTAGTAATGAAAATAAAAATATTATATATGGCTATTTCAAATAATAATAATTACTCATATTTTGCTATGGCAACGTCTTTAAACAAGAATTTTCTAGATTGTGGAAAATAAGGATCTATAAAATCTGACAAACTAATATTTGTCATATAGGAATGAAAACAAAAAGATTTCATGACAGAATGTTCAAAGTCATTAGAAGTGGCACATTTGTGTCAGTTTCGCCTTTGTTGGACAGGAAGAGGGTGTTCAAGAAATAAGGAGATTGTTATGATTCATACTGCTGACAGTTCTCACTGTTGTGTGATGTGGCAATGGTATAACTTTTCCTTGTTATAAAATCCCACTGTATACATTTTTCTATCTTTTATACCTATATTTCCATGTAATAGACTGAATGGTTTATTAAAAACTTCATTAGAATTCATAGAAGAATAAATCCCTACTGGTATTCATTCTCTAAGCTAAAATGGACAATGCAACTATCAAGTGAAAAATTTATTATTTTCACACTTAACACAGGAACACGATGTTTCTGTCTTTGATACTTCAGCAGGAGTTTTATTAGGCAAGGTAGGCTAGAGGAACAGAATGTTCCAGGACAGAGAGTCATATTGAATATATGCAGTCCAACCCACAGTCTTAGAACCTTTACTGTGTCCTAGTTTGAACCTCAGAATTACACTATTCTTGCATTACATTTTCTGTGTTCTCTAATCTGAGTTTAGATGCATGACATAAACTACTTTTCCAAGTTATCTTGAAATGCACTGACTTCTATGAAATTCCATTAGGCTCTTTATGTGCATGATTAAATAAGACATCAAGGACTTAAATTTATTTCACAAAGTTCTCATACATTTTCTGCCTTATGAAAAGGAAATATAGTGTGATCCTAGGGGAACCATGAAATAAAATAACAATATCTCCATGAAATAATCTTTCTGCAGCTCTTTCACTTCTTCTTTATAATTTTACTTGCTCAAATATCTGGTCTCTATAACTTTGACTTGCCTCATCATCTAAATCTTTAGTAATTTTAACTGTGTACTGGTTTTAAACAACTTGCACTATCGTTGAGTGTAATTTTAAAATGCACACTTCCTCCTTGCCCAGTGCCAGCAACAGCCATCTTACCCAGCTCCCAAGGCTAGTTTCTTCAAGCCTCTAACAACTGCCCAGTTAGTGCCCTTTTTCCAACTGCAGATGGAAAACACCAGACAGCCCTTTTATTTTAAAACTAGCCAGATAATTCAATGGCTGGGCGAAGAATATTTTGCCCCATCCTCCTTATCCACCACAGCTGCCTAAGAGGCTACAAACTATTGGTCCCCAAGAATTACAAGTCTGCTATTTCCAATCTACTCCACAGCCTGGTGGATCCCTCTCTCCTCTTCCTGCTGAGACCCGGAAATCCCACCTTTTCCTTTGCCCAGCGATTAGCTTCTGCCATCTTTACTGACCAGTTAAAATGGGTAGAAGGTTCACATGGAATCATCTGAGTGTGATCCACTCCTTGTAGGGGCAGCCCCTCTTAAGGAAGCAGAATTAGCATCAAAATACAAACAGCACCAGGGCAATCCACAAGAACTATCTTTGCATGTTTGAGAAGCCAGCCTCTAGTTTATAATTCTAATAGCCCTGAGTCCTGTGTACCAGTCATGTGTACATTTGACTGGTAAGATTTGGATTCTAGTAAATACATAATCAACTTAGATTTAACCTAACTTGATGTGTAAAATTTTTGCAAGCATTGCCTTAATATGAGACCATGGTTTAATTTTTTGTTTTATCTCATTTAATTATGCTTCTTTACTTTTGTTTTGTACCAAATTGATAAAAAAAAAGTTGTTGGTCTACTCTTTAAATAGTTAGTAAAATGTTAATTTATCCTCCCTTAAATTATCAATATCTAATATAATTTGAATTTTTACTCTTCTCTTGTTGTCACAATGCAGTGCTAATGGAATTTTATTCATTATTTATTTTAAACTCAGAATATATCTTATCTTAACATAGACATACTTAGAATTTAATCTTTTCACAACAGTGTATTATTTTCTGTATCCTCAAGGCTCTAGCTGGGGATATTTTCTTTTGCCTAAAGAGCACTCTTTACACTTTTACTTTTAGTGTGACAGTTTGGGCAAAAAAAAATTTCTTGTTCTACTTTTATTTCTGAAGTATGTTTTATAATATAGTAAGTTGGCATCAATATATTTCATTAAAGTATCTTTCATTGTTTGGTTGATGAACATTACAGTTTGCTGTTGTCATTTTACATGTAAATTAAATTTTGGACAGCTAGATATTAATTTCTACATTTTATTAATGTAGTTAAAATGGCTTCTTGGATCCATGATACATTGTTTGTTTCTGAATTGAGTTTCATTATTCTTTGCTCCTTCTGCATGCTGTTAAGGAAGTCTAACTATCAAAACATGATAATGTAGGTGTGCAATGTAAGTCTGTTCAATCTACTGCCAATCCATTGTTAAAAGGAACAACTCACTTGCTACTTTTTGGTTTATTTGTTTGTTTTATTTTAGAATTCCATTCTCTTACTTTTACATTTTGTAGGATTTGTAGGAGACTTTCTTTTTGATCTCTCCCATCAAGTATCAGTAGTTTAATAAAACTTTTACCAACAATGTGGCTAGAGATATCTTTGTAGTGAACTGTATTGTCACCTATTGGCATCTCATAACTAGCTTATACCATGCTCACTTGTGCCTAATTAGTTTCATTTGAATTTTAGTGTAATCAATGATATGGAAAATCAGAGTTTAAAACTGTCATTGTGGTCCCTTCTGGGCGAATCCAGTAGTAAAGAGCTCTGACCTGCACAGCACTTTCCTGACTACAACTCCAGCTGAATCCCTGGAGTCCTGCTGGTTTGACAGAAAACCAGGTGAGATCCCTAAGCCCCAAATGCCTACCTGGTGGGTCCCACCCATGCAAGCCGAGCATTTGTGAGGTATGCTTTGTCCTCTTTGTGCTCCGTCTTCCAGTCTGTACATTCTTCTGACCACATTCTCAGACAACCTCAGCCATCAGCAAACACAAGGTAAGACCCCCTACCCCAAATCCTTGAATAAAGGCTCCTCTTGGCAAACCCAGCAGCAGAAAGCTCTGGCCTGACCCATCTACATTGCATTTCCAGGTCCATTTCCATGGAGGCTTGCTACTGCCCAGGAAAAACAGAGGTCTGCATTCATCGGTGATCACCTGGTTTTCATAAACAGGATCCATCATTCAGCTGCGTACAAGAAACACACCTCAGCAAAAAGATAGACACTACCTCAGAGTAAAGGGCTGTAAAAGGTTTTCCAAGCAAGTAGACCCATGAAACAAGTTGGAGTAGCCATTCTAACATCTACTAAAATAGGCTTTTAACAAAATGAATCAAAAGAGATATGGAAGGACACTTCATAGTCATAAAAGGAAAAATCCACCAAGATGACATCTTAATTCTTAACATATATGCCCCAAATGCAAAGACACCTATATTCATAACAGAAAGATTATACAAGTTTAATCACACATTAATCTCTACACATTAATAATGGAAGGCGTCAACACCCCATTCTCACCAATCAGCAGGTCATACAAACAAACACTAAGCAGACAAACAAAGGGGAACGTCAAGGCGGGAATATGGGGATGGGTGGACGGGGGTGGGGTGGGGAGGTGGGAGGTGGAATTCCCTCCTAGAGGCAGGTTGGGGAGGGGACGGGGGGTATCCAAAGAGGAGACTCAGAAAAGGGGAAACATTGGAAATGTACATAAAGTATCAAAAATAAAAAAGGAGGAAAAAAAAAAAAGAAACTAAAAATGTTATAAATCAAAAGGATCAAACAGATATCTATAGAATATTTCACAAAAACACAAAAGAATATACATTCTTCTCAGCATCTCATGAAAACTTTTTCAAAAAGAAAAAAAAAAAAAAAGACAATATATTCTGTCACAAAATAAGCCTCAACAAATACAAGACAATTGAAACAACTCTTTGTATCCTATAAGACCACCATGGATTAGGCCTGGATTTCAACCACAAAAACACCAGAAAGCCTACATAAGCCCAGAAACTGAGACTATCTACACAATCATCACTGGGTTAGGGAAGAAATAAAGAAATAAATTTTAAAAATTTCTAGAATTCAATGAAAATTAAGGGACAACATACACAAACTTTTGGGACACAAAGAAAACAGTGCTAAGAGTTAAGTTTATAGTATAAAATGCCTTCATTTGGAGAGTTCTCATACTAATAATTTAAAAATACACCTGAAAGTTCGAAGAAGACGAAGGAGATGAAGGAGACAAAGGAGATGAAGGAGACGAAGGAGACGAAGGAGGAGAAGAAGAAGAAGAAGAAGAAGAAGAAGAAGAAGAAGAAGAAGAAGAAGAAGAAGAAGAAGAAGAAGAAGAAGAAGAAGAAGAAGAAGAAGAAGAAGGGGAAGGAAGAGGAGGAGGAAGGGGAGGAGAAGGAGGAGGGGGAAGGGGAGAGAGAAAGGGAGAGGGAGGGAAATAAAATAGATATTGGAGGTGGATGGAAGGAGGAAACTGGGTGAGAGTGTATGGGATGATTTGGGTGAGGGCATTTGGTGACAGGAGAGCAGGGAAAAGACAATGGGAATCAGTGGTGTAGGTGGGATGGCAGGAAAGCCCCAGGCTGTCTATGGGGTGCCTCTACCTGAGACTCCTTGCAGCAGGACGATATGAAACCTGAAGTAGCCACCCCCTGTAGCTAGGCAGGACTCCCAGGAGAGGGATAAGGACAGATACACATCCACAAAAATCTTTGACCCAAAATTTGTCCTGCCTACAAGACTTTCAGGGACAAAGACAAAGCAGAAAGGGAAGGACTAGGTAATAATTGGTCCAAATTAGACCTATGCCATGAGCAAGAACCAATCCCTGACACTATTAACGATACTCTGATATGCTTGCAGACATATGCCTAGCATAACTGTCTTCTGAGAGTCTTCACCCAATAGCCAATGAAAATAGATGCAGAGATCTGCAGCCAAACATTAGATGGAGTATGGGGAGTCTTATGGGAGAATTGGGAGAAGAACTGAGGAACCAGAAGAGGATAGGGACTCTACAGGAAGATCCAGACAGTCAAATAACTTGGACCTTTAGGGGCTGCTAAAGACTGAACCACCAACCAGGAAGCAAGAATTGGCTGGATCTAGGACTCTTCATATGTGTGGCAGAGGTGTAGCTTGGTCTTCCTGCGGGTCCCCAAGCAACTGGAGGGGGAGTTGTCCCTTCATTTGTTGTCTGACTGTAGATCTCATTCTCCTAACTAGGCCACCTTCTCTATCATAAGTGGGAGAATATGAGCCTAGCACTGCAGTACCTTGATGTTCTGGAGGACGGTTGGAATACATGGGGGAAGGAGGAGTCTTTCCCTTCTGAGAAAAGGAGAGTGGAATGGGAAAAGGATCTGTGTGAGGAGGAGGGAGAGTGGGAGGAAAGGAGGGTTGATTTTGGGATGTAAAGTGAATAAATTCATACATTCATGAAAAAATGGCATTGTCTCACTGGTAAGAACACCCATGTTTTGAGTTCCTTTTGGTACCTCTTCTGTCCACAGGGAATGATGCTGAGTTATGTAAGCCATGGCTTCTGGGCAGACAACAGTTTGTAGAGTATCCACAGATATGACTCCTTCCTTTCTAAATTTTTGATTTTATTTCAAGTTAATTCTACTCTTCATTTTTTCACTAGTACTTTTGTCAGTTGGATTTTATTAGATACTTTCCACATTTGTCTTATTTTATCTTTTTACTTATTAGGATAACTTATTCAAAAATCATTAAATATTGATGAAAAGTTAATCATGTAACTCCAGTGTAACTAATAACATTTAAGATAATAGTGGGACTTTAAGATATATCACTTTTTATGAGTGAATAATTTTTTTTATTTATAATAATGATTCAACCCTTGTGTAGAATGCTAGTAAAAGTGAGGTGGATAGTACGAACACATTATTAAATTAATGGAAATAAATAAGCATGTAAGGTTTAGGTGCTTAGAAGTTGAAAATTAAATGATATTACTTTCTCATCCAGTTTTGGAATTTTTGATACAGAATTTGTGAATCTGTCAAAACATATCATTAATTCACAGTAAATCAATGAAATGCTGCACCTAACACTGACTGTTCTGTTGACAGATTGTGTTTATTGAGAGATTGTCTACAAGATGAGTAAAGATCTGATCTGAAATGTAAATGTCTCAGAAATATAAAGATACCTAAAAAGTTTTAATATTAGCTATCACTAACCTATTTATACTATTTCATTCAAAAATGTGAATTTATGACATTTAAAGTTTATACTTGGGACCCATGTCCTCCTTCTGGGTTGCATTGTCTACCCTTGATATGAGGCTTTGTGCCTTGTCCTCTTGTAACTTGTTAGGCCATGTTTGCTTGATAGGAGGCCTGCTCCTTTTGTGTTAAAGGGAAAAGGAGGAGGCTATGATCAGAGGGAGAGCAGAGCTGGAGGAGAGAGATTAGGAAGATCAGAAGAAGGGGAAATTGTGGTTGGGATGTAATGTATAAGCGAAGAAAAGGGAACAAAGTTTACACTATTTAAATGCAGGAATAATGGAGCAAAACCAAAATAAAATAGGTGAAATTCAAAGAAATAAAATAATTGAGGCTAGAACATTGTGAAAAAGACAAATTATTTGCAATGTCCTTTTTATTAATGAATACAAATGAGAATTTAACTAATGCCCATGTCTTATCCTTAAAAAGCTATTTTGTCTGAGCTGTACCTACATGTTCATTGGAAGATATTATTGTTTTTAACAGTAATAAAAATGGCAACTTGTAGCCTTATATGTACTGAGACCAATATTGAAAAATAAAGGAAAACATCTGAGCCCTGGGCTGATATGTGGATTAGTATACACTTAGCAAAAGCTTCTAGCTCCGTCCATTCTGCCATTCTCTCCATTGTACAATTCAGATGAAGTTACATTAGTCAGTCTGAAGATTTAGTGATTATCTGAATAATGACACAACTATGCCCAACTGGTCTACCAGTTACCACATTTATCATCTGGTGGCCAATAAAATGATTCAGAGTATAAATGTGATTTTAGTACACATCCAATGATGTGAGTTTTATTCCCACAGTGACAGGAGAAAAAAGACTCAAAAGTTACACACACACAAACACACACACACACACACACACACGCACATACACACACACACATGCATGCGTGTGCACGCAGACACACACACACAAACACACACACAAGAGCATTCACAGATATTAAATGTTGTTATGATATAAAACAAAAAATATATAGTACAGGAAATCAATAGTGTTATCTTGAATTTTGATAACATAAATAAATAAGCAAACAAATAAATATATAACTATATAAATACATAAATAAAAACAAAAATAAACTGTGGTAAAAACAGAACCAAATTACAACAAATTTATATCAGAATATTGTAAGAGAATCATAGTGGAAAATCCAGACAAGACAATCAGAAAGGAAATCTCAATCCTCTAATTAACTGATATCACCACAACCCAAAAGTAGGACTTGGAAACACTTTATTTTACAAACAAATAAATAAATAAATAAATATGTTTTCATGAATAAAAATCTGCCATGTTTATTAAGAAAAGCAAAATCATACAAACAAAAATAGTCATTTACAGGATACAATGTATACATCAGATATATAAGGAGAGTGTATGCATGTGTGTGGGGATGTGTAGGTTTGTGTTAATGGATGAATGGAGGAAGGAAAGACTATCCTGAGGGAGGGAGGAAGAGAGAGTGAACAGCTATTATCTCAATACACTGAAGTAGGAAGAAGTAAAAGTTGTTTTTAAAACCCACTTCATAAAAGCACTTTACCTTATTTACATAAGTTCTTCTGCAAATTTCACCTTCAGCTTCTTCCCTGAGACTCTATTGCAAAGGGCCACTATAGAATTCTGAGTAAAGTTCACTTTTTTCTTTATTTCCTCATTCAAAATCCATTAATTTCCCTTTCACTCCATGGTTTCTGCTGACCTTTACAATAATGTGAAAAGTATACCAACCGTGATGGGTAGAGGGGAAAATGACCTGAGATTTTAACCCAGAGGGAAGCTCAATATAATTTTTTTTTCACAAATGTAATCAAAGTTCAAAGTATGAATGCCAATTACATGGTTTTAAATGGTTATAAAAAACCATGTGACTGAGGACATTTTATATTAATTTTTTTAATGGGCTGGAATGATGGCTCAGTGGTTAAGAGCTAATCCAGAAGTCCTGAGTTCAATCCTAGGAACCACATGGTGGCTCACAGTGATTTGTAATGGGATTCAATGCTCTTTTTTGGTGTGTCTGAAGATAGCTACATTGCATTCATGTACATAAAATAAATAAATCTTTTAAAAAATGTACAGTAATCTAACTCATATCTCTGCCTAACATACTCATATTAACATATATAACTACAAAAACCTCAGGACATCAGGTTCTAGTAGCTTTCTGAAAAGCTGAAACTATGGTGAGTCTTCCAAAATTTGATAACTGGTCTTCTAGTATTGTCTCTGACTTACCTAATTTTCAATTTTGTAGGGCACCTATTCTCAAGCTTGTAATTTTCTTTGTCATATCATATGTTTTACTAGATTTATCTTGGTTTGAATATCCATTGCTTATTTATCTACAGTTATATACAACTACCAATGATTGGATTGGGTAGGTACAAAGTCTGTAAGGCAGAGAATACTGATTGATAAAAACTCTACTTAAAAAGCTTTTTTAAAAGATTATATCTATTAACACATTATGTATATTAATATAAATTACACTTGACTTTCCCAAGGCATTAAATAGAAGATTTAGAAGGAGAGGATTATTTGATATAGATCATAGCAAGAGTTAGCTATAATAAAGTCACAGTTATGTGCAGTTAGCCATAATTCTTGCTTTTTCTGGTAAACTATAGCAGTGGACACAGGTTCAAAGTAGTATTGTGACTCATTTGACTGAATTCCCCCATCAACTGGAAAGTTGTGCAGAAACAGTAACATATTATGTCTGATTGGATCTCAGATTTGAACTGAGCAAACCACTTTATTTAAAATCAGGCAGGGGTACTAGGTAATATGAACGTGACTCTAATGTGAAGCTATGGCAGAAAATTTAATACTCAAAAGTTACCCTGTTTTTAAAATCGAGCTGAATATTGCTTCTTCAAGATAAAGAATTGTGTTGGAATTTTAATGGGAATTACATTGAATCTGTAGATTGCTTTTGGTAAGATGACTACTTTCGCTATATTAATTCCACTGATCCAATAGCATGGGAGATCTTTCCATCTTCTGATATCTTCGTCAGTTTCTTCTCTTAAAGACATGATGTTTTTGTCATGTAGGTCTTTCACTTGTTTAGTTAGGGTTACACCAAAATGTTTTATATTATTAGTGACTATTGTGAAGGGTGTTGTTTCCTTGATGTCTTTCTCAGCCAATTTGTTCCTTGTACACAGGAGGGTTATTGATTTTTTGAGTTAATTCTGTATTCAGACAATACAATGAAGGTGTTTATCAGCTATAGGAGTTCCCTGGTAAAATTTTTGGGGTTGCTTTTGTACTCTAGCATATTATCTGCCAATAGTGATACTTTGACTTTTTCCTTTCCAGTTTCTATTCCTTTGATCTTCTTTGGCCATCTTAGTGCTCTAGCTAGAACATCAAGTACTATATTAAATAGATATGAAATGATTTGAAGACCTTGTCTTTTCCCTGACTTTAGTAGAATTGCTTTGAGTTTCTCTTCATTTAAATTGATGTTGGCTATTGTGTTGTTGTAAATTGCTTGTATTATGTTTTCATATGTCCCATGTATGCCTAATCTCTCCAAGACTTATCATGAAGGGATGTTAGATTTTGTCAAAGGGTTTTGCAGCATCTAATGAGATGATCATATGTTATTTTCTTTCAATTAGTTTATTAGTGAACAATTTATACAGATTTTTTAAATGTTGAACGGTCCCTGCATCTATGGGATGAAGTCTACTTGATCATGGTAAATGATCTCTTTGATGTATTCTTGGAATGTTTTTACAAGTATTTTATTAAGTATTTTTATTTTTTTATTTTTTGGAGCCCAAAGGGTTTTTTTTTTTTTTTT